>JBBPBX010020841.1:0-36714 GCA_038048925.1 Garcialebias charrua | reverse complement strand
ACACACATACATACAGGGAGTCCCCGACTTACGGCACCCCCGACCTACGGCAACTCGGACTTACGAACGCCATTAAAAAAAGAATTTTTTTAAAATAAATGAATACATGTACAGTACTGTATAGTCACCAAGCACTTAGCCTATCCTAACACAGTTTTTAAAGAAGAAGGAGTGAGTTGAATTCTCTCCCTTTCGCATGAAGTGAAAGTGAAGGTAACTCCCTTTATGTGAATGGAGCCTGCTGTGGAGGAGGGAGACAATTCAACTCACTCCTTAACTGTATTAGGTTAGGCTAAGTGCTTGGTGACTGTACAGTACTGTACATTTATCTATTTATAAATTTAAAAATATATATATATACTGTACATATTTTTAATAAATAGATAAATGTAAAGTACTAAATAGATAAATGTACAGTACTGTACAGTCACCAAGCATTTGTTTCCCTCCTCCCTAGCAGGCTCCATTCACATAAAGGGAGCTAGCTCCCTTTATGTGAAAGGGAGACAATTCAACTCACTCCATCTTTAAAAACTGTGTTAGGATAGGCTAAGTGCTTGGTGACTGTACGGTACTGTACACGTATTCATTTATAAATAAAAAAATAAATAAAAAATATTTTTTTGTATGTGATCCGACTTACGTCATTTTGGACATACAAACGGTCCTTAGGTCCGGAACTCGTTCGTAAGTCGAGGACTCCCTGTATATGTNAAGAAAAACATCAACTAGTAATACACTAAGCTTAATATAGTGGGAATAAACAGCACATAATTTTGCAACTCCCTGATGTCATATTTCAATGAAAAGATTATTTCAATTCATAAACACCTTGGTCCAAATACTGCCCCCAGCATCCTTGTTGAACTCCCCCCTCCCTCCCTTTCTCTGTCTTCTCCCTCCCCCCTGCTGATAACATTGCTGACATTATCAGCAAGTCCAAGTCCTCATCCTGTCAACTTGACCCATTCCCCACAGTTCTTGTTAAATCCTGTCTCCCGTCTCTGCTCCCTATCATCACTAATATCATCCACTCCTCCCTGACCTCTGGCATTGTTCCCATAGCCTTCAAATCTGCTGCCATCACCCCCATCATCAAGAAACCAGGTCTTGACTTCACCAACTTCAGTAATCTTCGTCCGATCTCCAATCTGCCCTTCATCTCCAAGATCCTTGAAAAAACTGTTGCTAGTCAACTTCACTCTCACCTGTCCAACAACAACATTTATGAAGAGTTTCAATCTGGATTTCGCCCCCACCATAGCACCGAAACAGCCCTAGTAAAAATTACTAACGACCTCCTTCTTGCTGCTGACTCTGGTCTTCTGTCCATCCTCATTCTTCTGGATCTAAGCTCTGCCTTCGACACCATCTGTCATTCTATCCTCCTCAACAGACTAACCTCCATTGGCATCTCAGGTACCCCGTTAGACTGGTTCACCTCCTATCTCTCTGACCGCACTTCTGCTCAAAAAAGGTTCATGTTACTTATGCTGCTGAAGGACTTTCCAATCCAAGCATGTCCTTTGAGGAATTTGCTACCACAACTTTCTTTCTAAGGGAACTTCAGGGAAACGAAGAAATGGGTGGAGGAAAAAACTGAAGAGAAAAAGAACAGAATCTGAGCCAACGGCCAACAGGCCGTGTTTGCAGTTTTTTCCACAGGGACCTGAAGCAGGGACCAAACAGCTCACAAATCCAAATATAGTATGGATATTGTCCATCAAAGGTTCTGTCCATATATCAATGACTTAAAATAGAAAACAAAAGACTGTGCCTCAATTAAAGAGAGTAGTAGAATTATTTCAAAGTGTTTTTGGGTCAACAGGTCACATGTCTTGGAAGCTATTGAAGAAAAACACTCATTTTTTAACCAAAAAATTGTTAAAATTGTAAAATGGCTTAAAATAGAAAACAAAAGACTGTGCCTCAACTATAGAGACTAGTAGAATTATTTCAAAGTGTTTTTGGGTCAACAGGTCACATGACCTAGAAGCTATTGAAGAAAAACGCTCATTTTTGACAATTTTAATGGTTAAAAAATGTACAATGACTTAAAATAGAAAACAAAAGACTGTGCCTCAATTAAAGAGAGTAGTAGAATTATTTCAAAGTGTTTTTGGGTCAACAGGTCACATGACCTGGAAGCTATTGAAGAAAAACGCTCATTTTCGACCATTTTAATGGTTAAAAAATGTACAATGACTTACAATAGAAAACAAAAGACTGTGCCTCAATTAAAGAGAGTATTAGAATTATTTCAAAGTGTTTTTGGGTCAACAGGTCCCATGTCTTGGAAGCTATTGAAGAAAAACACTCATTTTTTAACCAAAAAATGGTTAAAAATTGTACAATGGCTTAAAATAGAAAACAAAAGACTGTGCCCAAACTATAGAGACTAGTATAATTATTTCAAAGTGTTTTTGGTCAACAGGTCACACGATCTGGAAGCTATTGAAGAAAAACGCTAATTTTTGACAATTTTAATGGTTAAAAAATGTACAATGACTTAAAATAGAAAACAAAAGACTGTGCCTCAATTAAAGAGAGTAGTAGAATTATTTCAAAGTGTTTTTGGGTTAACAGGTCACATGATCTGGACGCTATTGAAGAAAAACTCGTTTTTGACAATTTTAATGGTTAAAAAATGTACAATGACTTAAAATAGAAAACAAAAGACTGTGCCTCAATTAAAGAGAGTAGTAGAATTATTTCAAAGTGTTTTTGGGTCAACAGGTCACATGGCCTGGAAGCTATTGAAGAAAAACACTCTTTTTTTAACCAAAAAAATGTTTAAAAATTGTACAATGGCTTAAAATAGAAAAAAAGACTGTGCCTCAACTATAGAGACTATTATAATTATTTCAAAGTGTTTTTGGGTCAACAGGTCACACGACCTGGAAGCTATTGAAGAAAAACGCTCATTTTTGACCATTTTAATGGTTAAAAAATGTACAATGACTTACAATAGAAAACAAAAGACTGTGCCTCAATTAAAGAGAGTAGTAGAATTATTTCAAAGTGTTTTTGGGTCAACAGGTCACATGTCTTGGAAGCTATTGAAGAAAAACACTCATTTTTTAACCAAAAAATTGTTAAAAATTGTACAATGACTTATAATAGAAAACAAAAGACTGTGCCTCAATTAAAGAGAGTAGTAGAATTATTTCAAAGTGTTTTTGGGTCAACAGGTCACATGTCTTGGAAGCTATTGAAGAAAAACACTCATTTTTAACCAAAAAATTGTTAAAAATTGTACAATGACTTATAATAGAAAACAAAAGACTGTGCCTCAATTAAAGAGAGTAGTAGAATTATTTCAAAGTGTTTTTGGGTCAACAGGTCACATGTCTTGGAAGCTATTGAAGAAAAACGCTCATTTTTTAACCAAAAAATTGTTAAAAATTGTACAATGACTTACAATAGAAAACAAAAGACTGTGCCTCAATTAAAGAGAGTAGTAGAATTATTTCAAAGTGTTTTTGGGTCAACAGGTCACATGTCTTGGAAGCTATTGAAGAAAAACACTCATTTTTAACCAAAAAATTGTTAAAAATTGTACAATGGCTTAAAATAGAAAACAAAAGACTGCGTCTCAACTATAGAGACTAGTATAATTATTTCAAAGTGTTTTTTGGGTCAAGAGGTCACACGACCTGGAAACTATTGAAGAAAAACGCTCATTTTTGACAATTTTAATGGTTAAAAAATGTACAATGACTTAAAATAGAAAACAAAAGACTGTGCCTCAACTATAGAGACTAGTATAATTATTTCAAAGTGTTTTTGGGTCAACAGGTCACATGACTTTTTTGCTATTGAGGAAAAACCCACAGATTTATGAAAATTAAATTGTGAAAAATTACAAAATGCATAAAAATGATAAATAAACAGCTGTGCCTCATAGGCCTGGTCTTGGAGAGTAGTTTGATGTAAGTTCTGTGTGGGTGGCTCATAAGACCTGAACGATATTGAGCAAAAACAGTGATTTATGAAATATTCAATTATCAAAAATTACAAAATGCATAAAAATGAAAAATAAAAAGCTGTGCCTCATAGGCCTGTTCTTAGAGAGTAGTTTGATGTAAGCTTTGTGTGGGTGGCTCTAAAGACCTGAACGGTATTGAGCAAAAACAGTGATTTGTGAGTTAATAAATTGTGTGAAAAATTACAAAATGCATAAAAATGAAAAATAAAAAGCTGTGCCTCATAGATCTGGTCTTGGAGAGTAGTTTGATGTAAGATTTGTGTGGGTGGCTCAAAAGACCTGAATGGTATTGACCAAAAACTGTGATTTATTAAATATTAAATTGTGAAAAAATACAAAATGCATAAAAATTGATAAACAGCTGTAAACACTTTTTAATAAACACTAATTGTGGGTGGGTCAAATCGTGTAAAATATATTATTTTATGTTTCTGAAGAGTGACGCGGTCGAAAATTTGTTGACGGTCCCTAAGTGAACCATGACGTCTCTGAGTAGGGGCAGACTCAGCGCGGCTGCCGAAATCAGACTCCATTATTAAGCGGACTGACGAGAGCAACGCACCGCTGAAGGCACGGAGCTCGAATATCCAACGTCCAATATGAAAATAACTTCACTGCGGTGTGTTGACGTGATGAATGTCTCATAGCGACGCTCAGCAACTTTAAAGCCTGCGCATATAACAACGTTCAGATTCGAGATTTAAAAACTCATACAGCTTGTGTTATTGCTCTGGACCGCTCTGATTACCTGATGAAGTAGTTTTAATACAGCTGCTGTTCACGTTCGGATGAAGTAGTTTTAATACAGCTCTTCATTCACGTTCGGATGACAGTTTCCAGCGCGTTCACGTGACGTGTTGCTGCTGCAGAGAGTTGCGTCACGAAGCTGCTGCAGTCTTCATGAAACAAAGTCCACACAAGCTGCGCGTGCGCTCGTCTTTTAACAAGAAAGCTATAACGTTCAAAAACAGGAGACCGCACGAGATGCTAACGGCTAAATGCTGCGCGTGCCACGCGAAAATAGCTCCGTGCTGAAACGCGTCCAGGAAATTTTGTTCCGCGGTGCATATATTCCCCTGTTAAGAACGTTTAATGAGTGAAAAAATAACCGAAACGGTACGCAGTTGGACCGAACCGAACGTGGTGTACCGAAACGGTTCGGTACACCCATTACAACCGTTACATGCCTAATTTTATTTGTTTTTTATGGATTTTTATGGATTTTTTTGTGTATTTTTATAGACCTTTTTTGTGTCTGCAAAGTTTGATAGATTGATTGATATACAGTGAGGAAAATAAGAATTTGAACACCCTGCGACTTTGCAAGTTCCCACTTATAAATCATGGAGGGGTCTGAAATTTTCATCTTAGGTGCCTGTCCACTGTGAGAGACATACCTTATTTTCCGGAATATACGGTAGATCACACCTGAATATAGGTTGCATTGTCCAATTATTGCCAAAGAATTGGAAAAATCCATATACTGTATAGGTCGCACCTGAATATAGGTCGCACCTACGTCAAAATGTGGACCGTGTTCAGCTCTGCTGCAAATGTCTGCCACAGGAGCGCACAGCAAGGCTTTTAAGAAGATTAACACTTAAAAACAATTATTTGTTTGATAAAAATTATAGCAAATATGTGTCTGAGCTGAACTTTTCTTTAATAAATGAATAATTTTAGCAGGATAAACACCTAAAAATATATATTTGTTAGCTGACATTATTGTAAGAGTGTGTCTCAGTTTAATTTTTGTTAATAAATGATTACAAATCAGCTTATTTCATAAAAAGCCATAAATAGGTCGCACCTGAATATAGGTCGCAGGGCATGCAAAAATGATAAAAAGCCGCGACCTATATTCCAGAAAATACGGTAATCTAAAAACAAAGAATAGTAGTAAAAAAATCAGGAAATCCCAATGAACGATTTTTAAATAATTTATTGTGTGTTACTGCTGCAAATAAGTATTTGAACAACTGCCAATCAGCAACAATTCTGTCCCTCAAAGATCTGTTAGTCTGCCTCTAAAAAGCCCACCTCCACTCCACTCATTATTCTAAATTAGAAGCACCTGTTTGAGGTCATTAGCTGCATAAAGACACCTGTCCACCCCACACAATCAGTAAGACTGATAAGTACTAACATGGCTAAGACCAAAGAGCTGTCCAAAGACACCAGAGACAAAACTGTAGACCTCCACAAGGCCGGAAAGGGCTACGGGGCAATTGCCAAGCAGCTTGGTGAAAAAAAAGATCAACAGTTGGAGCAATTATTAGAAAATGGAAGAATCTATTTAAACTAGGGCTGGGCGATATGAGGAAAATCTTATATCCCGATATTTTTTGGCTATATCACGATACACGATATATATCGCGATATCTCCAAAATCAATGAAAAAATTATTCAAAATCGATTAAAAAATTTCAACACTAAATTTGAACAAAATTAAACATTTTATTTTAACCATCAATTGCACACATAAATAAAAAGTACTTCAAGCAAAAAGGAAGAATAAATAATGTAAACTTAAAAAGGTGCTCTTGTGCTTTTAACATAAAAAAAAGTTAAATCAAAACATTTAAGGCCTTTAAAATACAAAAACAAAAGTGTAAACAGTGGCCATAAAATTTACTGACCCAGAACAGTCACAGGTATCAACTCTCAACTATTTGCATGTGCTGGTAATTTTTAACAACAAACCACAAAATGTGCACAAGTTTCAAACTGTGCCAAGTTCAGGCAATGTCTGCAAAACGTCTGAACAAGAACAGATTTATCACAGGTATTACAAATATCAAAATAATTTACTTAACCATTGCTCTTTATGTGCTAGATTTTAGACAACACATCCCACACAAAGTGGTAAAAAAAAATGAAATGACGTTTAGTTCTACTTCTGATTCAGAAGTAGAACTAAACGTCATTTCATTTTTTTTTACCACTTTGTGTGGGATGTGTGTTGTCTAAAATCTAGCACATAAAGTTCTGAAAAAGAAAGGTTTCATCAGTGCAAAAAGTGCATGTTTCTAGAGATTCTGTGCCAAAAACACAAGCCTGTCAACAGCTTCAGGTTTGAGTGAGGCTCTTTGACATGTGACCACATTTCCACTGGTGCTAAAAACTCTTTCTGAGGGGGAGCTAGTAGCAGGCACACACAGATACTTTTTTGCTAAATGTTTCACATTTGGGAATATTTCTTCGTGTCCTTTCCACCACTGCAGTGGATCTGATTCACTGTCAGCATTCACAGCCTGCAAGTAGGCAGAAAGTTCTGCAGTCATTACCTGTTTGAGGGATGATGTGGCTGTGGAAGAAGATGTTTTGGTTTTTTTAAAGAAACTTCCAAGTGTTTTCTTTTTTGGTGCATCTGGCTCTGTTGCATCTTGATCAGACAGCACGACATCTTCTGCTGCTGCCTCCATCTCTGTGATGGCTCTGTTCTTTATTTCCTCCAACTTCTCTGTAGTAATGTATGTGGTTTTAAATCTGGGATCAACTAATGATGCCATGTCTAAAAGGTTATCAGTGGAAGGGTCATCAAACTTCTCACGAAGGTAATCCATGATGGAGACTTTAATGGACTGGGTCAATGGAGTGTCACCTTCATCAACTGCCAAGATGCTTGAGGAGAAGAGATGTAGCACAGGTTTGACATATGATACTGTGACATAGCCCTCCCCTGAAAGGGCATCAGTGAATTCCACAAGGGGTTTTAGAGCCTTGTGTACTGACTCAAGGACTTCCAGGTCTTGCCAGGTCAGGACAAGATGTCGTGATTTTTTGTCTGAGGCCAAGACCTGAGAAATAGCTCGCTCCTGTTCCAGCACCCGGTCAATCATTTTGTAGCGGGATCCCCATCTTGTTGGAGACTCGCTGATCAGCTGGTGTGCAGGGATCTTCAGTTCTGTCTGCGCAGTGGCCAGATCTCTCCTCTTCTTCCAACTGAATGAAAAACTACTCACGGTCTTTTTACAAACCGACACAGCACGCTCAATGCGGGGGTCTTTCATGCTTCTTTCTGAAAATAAAGAGAAAATTAGGATTTTTTTTCAAAAGATTTTTTTCTTCTTCTGCTAGACTGCTACCTTTCATTTAATTAGATTTTTTTTTGTATGTTGAATTTATGTTGTTTTGTTTTAAATGAATAAACTTTATAAATAAATAAAAACTATACAATATACTCACCAATTGCAAGGTGTAACCGATGGCCAAAACACTGTAGCCTAGTCCACCCATTCAGTCTCGTTGCTTTGACAATGTTACTCCCATTATCTGTGGTTATGCACACCTGACGACTTTCTGACAGGTTCCATGATGTGAGAGCATCTTGCAGTCCTTGTGCAATTAGCTCTGCTGTGTGGTCCTCGGGGAAAAAACTTGTTTGGAGACAGAAGCTTTTTAACTCCCACTGGTTGTCAATAAAGTGTACAGTAAGGCTCAGATAGGGCTCACAAGTGCGGCTGGTCCACATTCATTCATTCATTCAACCTTTATTTAGTCAGGTAAATCTTTTGAACCTCAAGGGCTCATTTACGAAAGCGACCTGCTAAAACTAAAGAACAATGAACAGCAGTGGTATAATTTCCTTAAACAATAAACAATAAACAAACAAACAATAAACAATAGAAAACAAAAGAGAGAAGAAAAAAAAAAAAAAAAAAAAAAAAATTTTTTTTTTTTTTTTTTTTACAAAGTATCAAAAAACTAGCAAAACATTATAAGGTAGACGTATAAAATCAAAGACAGGAACAGATCTGCATTGGTTTTTGCCAGGATTCCAACAGATTCTGAAAACACATATCTGCATTGGTTTTTGCCAGGATTCCAACAGATTCTGAAAACACATATCCGTAGTTGTCGAGAAGGTGGTCACGTGTGTTAGCTGCTGGGTTATGTTTTCCCTTACAGAAATGTACAACTCCGGCAGTGCTTTTTCTGTGAAGAACTTGCGACCAGGCAAGTCGTATTTTGGATCAACAGTCTTTAAAAGATTTTTGAATCCAGGCTTTTCCACAACACTCACAGGAGTCATGTCTTTGGCAATATAATTAGTTACTGCGTCAGTGATTTCTCTCCACTTTGAACTGTTTTTGTCGTATGGAATGGCTTTGTTAAACAAAGAAGCTAGTGTCATCTGCTTCACAGCTGGTTTATTTGGTGTTTTTTTGTGTGTCTGGGGAGACGTTGACATGCGAAGTCTACAACATTCTTCATTTTGCAGCGGATGACATTTTAGGTGGTGGAATAAATTCGTGGTACTGCTTCCTTTTGTGGCAATAGTTTTACGGCATGTTTTGCATATTACCGCATTTTGTTCGACGTCCTCTTTGTGAAATCCAAACCACTGCCAGATTATTGATCCAGTGCTGTTTCTCTTCGGAACCAGTTCACCAGTCCTCTCACGCTCACCCGAACCTCCCGCTTCCGCCATGTTTTCTCTTTGCACGCATGCGCCTCCTCTCTGGGTCTGCTGGAGAGGGAGCTAGTGATGCGTTCAGGTGTGTCGGAAAAGTGAAACTTAGACGGACGCAGCTCATTTTGCATGAAAATTTATACTCGATGGTCAAGATAAAGCCATTTTAACCATCGTACATTTAAAATATCGCGATATATCGAGTATATTCGATATATCGCCCACCCCTAATTTAAACATAACTGTCAATCTCCCTCGGGCTGGGGCTCCATGCAAGATCTCACCTCAGCGTTAGCCGTCTTGTTAGCCGCTAAGGACCGTATCTTTAGCGATATGATAAACTGCAGATTTATTAATGTTGCACTTCCTCTCTGTGTTCCTCTAAAAGGCACCGCAAGGCTAAATGAGTTCTGAACCGTGGTTTATTTCAAGGAAAGAGACAGGTCTGTTGAAGCTGGTAGCTTCACACACACTCAGTTGCTGTGTTTGCTTCTGCTAAACGTCTCCTCTACTGCCCGCCCACCTCCTGGAGAAGCAGGAAGGGGAGGGGGAGCGTGACTGAGGGCTGTGTGTCTGTGTTCAAGGAGGTAGAAGGAGGGGGGCAAGTGGGAGAAAGAAGACGGCACGTTTTCCAAGTATAAAACTATATTGTTTTATATCGAGATAGTCTCAACTTATATCGCAAAAAACAATTGCCATGTTTTCTGGTGTATAGGTCGCACCTTTTTATGTTTTTTCAAGGCCTGCGACCTATACACCAGTGCGACCTATATATGGCTTGTTATCACTTTCGGCTAAACAAATTTTTAAATCCAGCTCATTTCACAATTGCGTTCATTTATTAAGGAAAAGTTCAGCTCAGACACATATTTGCTATAATTTTTTATCAAACAATTTATTGTTTTTAAGTGTTAATCTTCTTAAAAGCCTTTCTGTGCGCTCCTGTGGCAGATATTTGCAGCAGAGCTAAACGTAGGTGCGACCTACAGCCACAGGCATGGTGCGACCTATCTAGGGATTTTTCCAATCTATTGGTGATAATTGGATGGTGCGACCTATACACCAGAAAATACTGTATCTCAATATTTTTTAAAATATCGAGATATCACCCAGCCCTAGTCGATACATTTACTCAAGTCAGATACCAACAAGACCGGATCTACCATACGGGCAATCTGGACACGTGCCCAGGGGCCCTTGGCACAGAGGGGGCCCTCTGCCAGCAGAAGAGTTTTTGCCGCAACCCGCAACGAACAACCGGGGCACTCTGAATCCACTCATCCGTGCAATACAGCACTGTGTGAGAGGATGGTGAAGCTAATCACAATAACTGTCGCGATGGGGCAATGAATTTCCCGTTTTCAAAATAAAAACACAAAACCCCATATAATTCACATATCTCCCCTTATTTCTGGTGCCTTTACTGTATAAATGTTTCTACAAGAAACTTCCGGTCCGACACCGGAAGTATCAGTACTGGACGTCATTTTATAAGATTGTAAGTATTCATTTCACCAGCGCAAACGTTGTTTTTGTTTAAACGTGAAGTTTACTAAAATGTCCTACCACAGTTCAGGTACCTGATGTTCGTGGCTGCATGAACAACCAGACCAAGCTAAGACCACAGAAACAGTGTTTTGACATGGGTCCAGAAGAAACCACCCAAAACTCTGTTTCTGTGCTCATTTAACTTTGTAAATCAACGGCCAACGGACTCTATGAGTAAACTTACATACATAAACTTGTATCCTGCCTACAAAAAAAGACCAGAAAAAACTTCTAAAGGTAAGAACAAAAATATTGGTTATACAAGTTCTTCTAAAAGACTGTTTGTCAGCTTCATTAAAACTGTGCCTAAAATGATACAAACATCATCACAGTTGATCCAAATATACAAACCTAATTTGTAGTGATGAACGTTGTGACTGGAAACAGAATCCAGGATTTGGTTTTGTTGTTCCTTTTCCTTGAAATAAGAATGTTTCTCTTCATAATCTGCAGCTGATTTTTCCAGAAGCCTTGATATTTCTGCTCCTCCACAATCTTCTCCACCAGTTGCTGCTTTCATCTGCTCAGCTGAGCTGCTGGTTGGAAGATCTCCATCTTCCACTTGGTGCTGATGAAGCTGAGAGAACAGAGGTTTCTCTTCATCATCCTCACTCGTCAAAGGAACTGCAGTGAAGGAGAACCTGGTGTCATCAATCTCCTCCTTCACACTGAGCTGCTCTACATCCAGACTGGTCCTCAGTTCCTCCTCTTCCTCCTTTATGTTGAGGGTCTCTGGGTTCTTCTGGTCCGCACCAGAACTCCATTCTTCAGGAGCTTCTTCTTTAATCAGCACCATCTGCTGAACATCTGCAGGGAATATTAAAACACATGAACAATAAGGACAGTTATAACTTTATATTCACACAAACATCACTGGTGTTCTCACTGAGTTCACTGATCAGCTCAAAACAACATCTAATGCTGGACATCAGAAAAATGTCCTGAAACTAAATCCATAAAATAGAGAGGTCCTTATGGCTGACTCCCAAAAGATGGTAAAACATGTAGAGCTTTCAGTCGGTTCTTTAAAACCTGTTGCAGAGTCTTCTAAACTTGTTCCAGCTTTTTTATCAGCTGTGAGAATATGAACATAATAGGAGAATGGATTTACACAAACATGCATTACTCTAAGACCCTTTTTATTTGCCTCCAAAATAAACCAGCTCTGGACTGAACAGAACTTTATTCATCCATTATCTTCACCCGCTTCTTCCTTTTTGGGTCACTGGTGCCCATGTCCAGCAGTCACTGTTTGAGAGGCGGAGTACCCTCTGGACAGGTCTCCAGTCCATCACAGGGACACAGAGACAAACAACCATTCACTCTCTCACTCACACCTAGGAACAGTTTAGTTAACAATCAGCCTAACATGCAAGTTTTTGGTCTGTGCGAGGAAACTGGAGTACCTGGGGAAACCCAAGCATGCACAGAAAGAACATGCAAACTCCAACCAGAAAGGCCCCTGGACCAGGATTTGAACCGGTGTCCTGCTCGATGGAGGCAGCAGCTCTACCAACTGTGCCACCATGGTGCCAGCACACGGGTTCAAACACAGATCATCTGGTGTTGAAAGATACGGAATAGTATTTTAAACGTGATTTCGAAAACCGAGAGGGAGGAGGCCTGACAAGCAGAGGTAACTCGTTCCAAATAACTCGTATTAAATACGATGAATGTATTTATACAGACCTAATCTGTGCAGAAGAACTCTGGGGTTCAAAACAGCATCCAGGATTTTGTTTTGGTGCATTTTTTTTTTTTTCTTTTAAACGAGACTGTTCCTCTGATCTGGGCCTATTCAGTCCGAAAACTCCGACATTTCTTCCGCTGCTGCTTCCAGTCGTTGTTTAGCTGCTGTCTCCACATCTGTTAACTTTCCTTGATCTAAACTTTCACTGAACAGTTACTGAGCCGAGCTCAAGAAGCTGGACTTACTGCAAACGTTAAAGAAAGTTTTAAATCGATTTTTAAAAAAGTAGAGACAGTCCGTTAGAAGCTGATAGCGCATAAACAATGACGCACAAACGATGAGTCGGAGCTTGATTCGTTTGGTCTGAGTCACGTGATCAAAGACGTCTGACAAACTCAAGTCAGGTCCTCTGGACAGATTCTTCTTTGTTGAAACGTTTCTTCTTTTATCTAAAAGACTTCTTCAGTCTGGGGCACTTCAAACTCAGTCTTACTAATAGTGGATCAGATGGTCACTCCTGCAGACTGTTGCTCCCATGACCAGAGTATTTTATCTCCCCACTGAGATTACCAGAAGGTGGTGCCAGAGGCTCAGGAGTGGGTTTCTTGTTAAAAAAAGATAATAATAATAAAATAAAAAACTGACTTTTCAGACATTTACGGGGGGGATCTTTGCACAGTGTCTTTAAATCCTCTTGTGTTCAGAGAAATAAAAGATAAACTGAAGAATGATAAACTTGCTTTCAAAATATTTATTTGCTGGAAAAACTTGCATTAGGCAGAGTCAGAGAATCTTTATTGTCATGTGGTAGGTACATGTGATGAAACGATCATGTACACAGTTACATCCAACAATAAAATGTAAGAACCGTAATAATATCTAAGATATGAACTAAGAAAAACATTAACTAAAAATACACTAAGCACTAATATCATAGAAAAACATCACTCCAAACAGCAGCACGAACATGAGTCTGTATGAGCAGATGGGCACGAATGAAAACACAGCAACATGAAAACAGATTAGCAGCAACATGAAACACATCAGCAACAACATGAAACAGATCAGCAGCAACAAGAAACAGATCAGCAGCAACATGATGTGATATTTTGCAGTGATTATTCTGGTTATGTATTCATGAGTCTAACAGCCTCAGGGTAGAAGCTGTTCTTCAGTCTAGTGGTTCTACACTTAAAGGTGCTGTCTGCAGTTTTGTAGTGCAGTCTGTAACGTTTCTAACAATATATTTTTAACATGTTTCTTCACTCTGTCACTATCTCCTGACAGACTGATGTTAGACAAAGTAATCTCTGAAAAGCCCGCAGCGGCCGCGGCACGTTCTCGTTCAAAGTATTGCAAAGCGATGCAAAACTGTTTTGTATGTGACACAAATGTATTAAATTCCCCTTCTTCATCCCTGAGCTGGCCTTTTCTTTTGTTTGTTTTTTGCCAAAAGTCAAGTGATCGCTTCCTCCTCTCTGACTCCATGACAGAAAACATGAGGAAATGAATGAATTTGTCACGAGCGAATTACACTCGGGTCCTATGAGGCTGCGTGAGGCTCAGCAGATTTCAGGGTGTTCTGGACCAGTGCTCCATGTTTTTTTTATTTTTAGAACGTTTTATTATCATATAAACACAGAAGATCACAGCGGCTCCTAACGGACCTGCAGTGGAGGCGGAGCAAAGGGAGCTGAGCAGCAAGAGCAAGGGGGAAGCAGAGCCATATATGGCTCTGAGGGGGAAGGACCAGAACGCTTTCCCTGTTGAAATTTTTACTAAGTCCTGCGCTCTACAGAAAGTCACATATTGCACCTTTAATGCTCCTCAACCTCCTTCCTGAGGGGAGTGGGGCCAAAAGTGTGTTCACTAGGTGAGTGGGTCTTTCATGATGCAGGTGGCCCTCTTCCTGCATCTGGAGGTGGAGATGTCTGTGATTGTGGGGAGACTGACTCCAGCAGACTTCTGTGCAGCCTTCACCACTCTCTGTAAAGCTTTTCTTTCTGCAGCTGTGCAGCCTCCATGCCACACATTGATGTTGGAGCACAGGATGCTCTCCACTGCACACCTGTAGAAGGAGGTGAGGACTGGGCTACTCAGACCAGCTTGTCTCAGCCATCTGAGGAAGTAGAGTCTCTGATGACCTTTCTTGATCAGGCTGGTGGTGTTGTTGCTCCAGCTGAGGTTATCACTCATGTGTACACCCAAGTACTTGTAGCTGGAGACCACTTCCACCGCAGATCCTCTTATGTTCAGTGGGGTGTGGGTGTGTTTGTTCCTTCTGAAGTCCACAACCATCTCCTTTGTCTTCTTCACATATGTGAAGATTGCTGTCTTTGCACCAGCTCTCCAGGTGTTTCACCTCCTACCTGTAGCTGGACTCATCATTGTTTTTGATGCATCCCACCACCGCTGTGTCATCTGCAAACTTTACAAAATGACAGCCTGGATGGGTGGCTGCACAATCATATGTGAGCAGAGTGAACAGGAGAGGGCTCAACACACATCCTTGAGGAGAGCCAGTGCTGAGGGTTAAGGCTCCTGCAGAGCTGTGCGTTTGTACGAGCGCCGCGCCACGTGCGTGTGCAGTTCACAGCAGAGCTCAGCATGAAGCAGCAACGTTTTCGCTCCAAATACTTGATGTCATGTGAGCAGAAGCAGGGCAGAGCGTTTACCTACGGGACAAATTGAGGTCGCTGATTGGTCATTTGCTGACACGCCTACTGATTTGATTGACAGGTCGGGAAAGGCAGAGGGCTACGCAGCTTTGTTCTGTGTTTATATGTTAATAAAAAGTCCTAAAAATTAGAATTAAAACAGGGAGCGCTGGTCCTTCAGCCCACACAGCAGACCAGCACAACAGGAAATGTTTAGAACCTGCGCATCCACGTTGGACATGACTTTAGTTCACTCGTGACAAGTTCATTCATTCCTCCTCATCGGAGGAGGAAGTGAATGGTGACCGCTTCAAGCGATCACTTGACTTTTGGCAAAAAAACAAAAGAAAAGCCAAGTTCAGCGATGAAGAAGGGATATTTAATACATTTGTGTCTCATACAAAACAGTCCGCCACCGGGCAGTTTATTGTGAGACAACGCGCGCGCGTGAGCGGTCGTAAAATTTGAGCTTGGCGCGTTCACGCCGGCGTTCAAAGGCTTGTGCCGCGGTGCTCACACGGCGTGGCGCGGCGCTCGTCAATACGCACAGCTATGCCTCGACCTTTATGGTGGAGGAGAAGTTGTGGATCCTCACTGACTGTGGTCTGTTTGTTAAAAAGTCTATTACCCAGTTACAAATGGAGGGGCTTAGTCCCAGTGTGAATAGTTTGTCCATCAGAGTTTGGGGGATCATGGTGTTGAAGGCAGATGTGAAGTCCACAAAGAGCATATGGACGTATGAGTCCTTCTATTCCAGGTGGGTGAGAGCAGTGCGGACCACAGAGGAGATGGTGTCCTCTGTTGATCGGTTCTCACTGTATGCATACTGATGAGGTTCCTCGTTGATGTTGATGGATGTTTTGATGTGAGTCATGGCCAGTTTCTCAAGGCATTTCGTGACTATCGGGGTGAGGGCCACTGGCCGATAGTCATTCAGACCAGTCACTGTGGAGCTTTTTGGGAATGGGATGATGGTGGCGGTCTTCAGGCAGGTGGGAACTGTCTCCGGGGCAAGTGAGGTGTTAAAGATGTCGGCCAGCACATTGCAGAGCTGATCGGCACATTCTTTCAGCACTTTCCCAGGTATGTTGTCTGGTCCGGTTGCTTTGTGAGGGTTGATCCTCCTGAGACTACTCCTCACTTCTGCTGCGATCACGCTGAGACGCTCTTCATCTGGTGCTGGGTGGTCTTTTTGGGTCTTCAAAGCATGCATAAAACTTGTTGAGGGCATCAGGCAGAGATGGGTCTTTGGGGCATTGTTCACTCCTTCCTTTATAATCTGTTATGCACTTAATGCCCCTCCACATGCTCCTTGGGTCTTGTGAGGTGAACTGACCCTCGATCCTCTGTGCATATTTGGCCATGGCCCTCTTAATGCCAGCAACCAGCTCTTTCCTGGTCTTTCTCAGCTCCTCAGAGTTTCCAGACTTAAAGGTAGTATTGACTTGAAGGCAGTGTTACTAGCTGGACCGGGATTTGAACCGGGGGCCTCTCAGTGAGCAGGTCCCCGGGTTCAAATCCCGGTCCGGAGGCCTAATGGTGAATCCAGACCGAACGCGTTTTCAACTGCAGGAGCGTCCGGTTTACATGCAAAGTCAATGGGGGACGCGCCTCCAGGCGTCTCTTGGCGTCGGGCGTCACGTCACGTGCGTGTTGAGCGTGCTGGAAAGCGTTTTTCGTGCACGTGAACCCGCGTCAGCCTCCAAACCACGCATTCACCATGCTGAAGATTTCGCCGTTCAAACTCGTGAACGCGTGTCCGACCAATCAGGAGAGTCGGGTGGAGGAGAAAGGGGGAGTCCGCTATGTGACGCGGAAACGAGGGGACGGGGGTATTGCGCAACTATGTGACGTATTGTTTGTGGGACACAGAAAAAACCTGCGAAGTCGTGTACTATGGAAGAGAAACTCATTGTAGCTGTGTGTTCGCGACAAGTCCTTCACGACCAGTCAAGTCTGCTCTACAGAGACAGAAATAAAAAGCTCCTTGCCTGGCGGAGTGCAGTGAGGACTCGGTATACCGGTAAGCTCCCTCCCCCCCACCGCCACACCGCCGCAGTTTCACGCTCTGGTCTGGACACCACTGGGTCCAGTGCGTCCACTTGCGTGCGTGTCAAGCTTTTTTGCCATTGAAAAGGCGTTCGGTCTGGATGTAGCATAAGGGTGGAGTTTGCATGTTCTCTCTGTGCATGCGTGGGTTTTCTCCGGGTGCTCCGGTTTCCTCCCACAGTCCAAAAACATGCATGTTAGGCTGATTGGTAACTCTAAATTGACCCTGGGTGTGAGTGAAACAGGTCCCTCTTGTAAATGAGTCCTCGTGGCTCAACGAGGCTAACCTGTATAAATAAAGTTTGAATGAATGAATGAATGAATGAAAAAAGCTGCCAGCAGGGTGCAAACTTCTGCATTCAGCCAAGGTTTTGTGTTGGGGTAGCATTTAACATATTTTTTGATTGAGACTAGGGTTGGGTGATATAGCTCAAAAATTATATTGTGATATTTCAGAGCATTATCACGATAATGATAAATTTTGTGATTAACAAAAAACAAAAATCAAATTTGTTTATTTGACAAAATTAACTTAACATGTTGCTTTGCAGTATTGTATAATTTTTTTAAACAACAAGGGGTAATTTTTACTGAAATTATTTTACTTAGTAAAGTGTTCAGTCTCCAAGTATAAAAATAAAAAATAAAAATGATCTGTTATTTAGGTTGAAAAAGGCTGTACGAAATATAGATCAACAAAATCCACCACAAAATCTAAAGAGCAAGTGTAGTTTCCTAAAACAACTAAATATGAAATGAAGCTTAAGATCTGTTGGGCGTAAATAAAACCTACAACAAAATATATGTTGCCTTTAAATGAGCTATAACTTCCAGAACTTGTAACAAGGTGATCAGTTGACCCTGAAGCTTGTGGTGTTTCAGCTTCGTCTGGTCATGCATGATTCATTTTTCTGACTGATCTGTCTTTGATCTCGTGCCTCTTGGTCCGTGGACCAACTTTGGAACTCAAGAGACAATTAAGCTGTACGTGTTTGTACCGACTGTTTAGAGCGAGGGAGACACAGCACCGGCTGCTCAGAGCGGGGTGGGGGAAGGGGGAGACATTTGAGCTGTCTGTATCTGCAGTATAGAGCAAAGGTAAGATAAGCTGAGACGCCCATTGTTTGTTTTAATATTTTAGCTATTGCACGTAGACTGGTGGAGGGGGGTGAGCAGTTCGGTTAGGTCGTTTGAAGTGCTTGGTTGTTAAGGGGGCGGGGCGCCCTTACATATTACGTCATGAAATTAGCATATCATGATATAACTTTTTTGCCCGGGCAAGCTTTTTTTTTTTACCATTATTACCAGGAACGATATGATATGGCCCAGCCCTAATTGAGACATTTTTGGAGCATGTGCTGATATACCCCAGTACTGAGGAAGTGTATTTTTCAAGATCAACCAATCCTCCATTTTCAACAGCTTCTCTGAAAACATTCCAGTCTGTTTTTTCAAAACAGTCTCTCAGTATGGGAGCACTGTCCTGGATCCAGCATTTAACTTCCTTTTGTACAGGTCTAGAGCATCTCAGCGGGGGGAGTTGAGCTGGAATGATTATTATGGAGATGTGATCAGAAGATCCATGGTTGTGGCGGGGTTTTGCTTTGTATGCATCCTTCACGTTTGTGTAAAAATGATCCAGGCTGTTGTTTTTACGTGTTGCTATGGTAACATGTTGATTGAAGTTTGGGAAACAGTCTTTTAAATTCACGTGATTGAAGTCAACGGCCACGATACATAAAGCTTCAGGGTTTCCACTCTGCAGCGAGTTGATAAGATCATGCATCTCCTGTAGGGCATCATTTGCATTAGCTTCAGGTGGAATGTGATAAAAATCACAGAGAAGTCACGGGGGAGGTAATGAGGCCGACACTTCACTGTTATCTGCTCAACAGCCATGGAGCATGAACGCTGTACAACAACACAATTTGTGCACCAGTTCTTACTCACAAAAATGCACACCCCGCCTCTTCGTCTTTTTCCCGTTAGCTCGCTGCAGCGGTCTGCTCTGAAAAAGAGTCTGTCATCTAGCTGATATGCTGAGTCCGGCGTTTCCTTTAAAATCCACGTCTCTGTGAGGCAAAGCACTGAGCACTTCAGCATCTCTTCTGAGGCGCCAGTTCTCAGACGAAGTAAATCCATCTTGTTGTCCAGCGAGCGGACGTTACACAGAAAGAGACAGCATCTGGAGTTTCCCGGGTTTGGTGTTATCACGTAGCCTCACCATAACCCCCACCTGGCAACCCCTCCTCTGAAGCCAGGAGCAGCACTTCCTTTTCTGCCCGCTGGAATGCCTCCGCTGCAGCTTCCAGGTAGATGACTTCAAGAGCTGCATTCTGCCAAGTGTAGTTTTGATTTTGCCGTTGATTTCAGCTATATCTCGTGGCAAATCCTCTCCAATTCTCATCAGTTCTGTTCGGCTATAATTCACACGCATAAATCGTGCAGAGTCAGGTACAGAGTCACTATCAAAATGACTAAAACCTGGGAATCTACCGGGAGCCCGTGAAGCTGCTGCTGCTCCAAGCGTGGCCATCTTGGAAATCAGAAGATGAAGCACAATAAAACTTTGAGCCAATGTATCCCTGAAACAATACCCCCAGCTGTATCAAAAGAGAAACCCATTCAGCAAACACAGATGTTGAACATTCAAAAAAATGGTTAAGGCTAAATTGCTTGAATATTATATATGAAGTAGCTTAGTGTGTGTGTATTAGTGTAAAATGTTGAAAGGTTAAAATGTTAAGATGTATGTAATAGTATTTGAATAATCTAGTTATTCATTTTGTTATGTTACTTGTAAATAATCATTTGTTAAAAAAATTGTGTGAAGAGTAGGGGCAGATATAATAAGATTCCTTCTTTTTTCTGCTCCTTTCATTTTAAATTGTTTTTATTTTAATTTTAAATTGTATTTTTGTTGTTGTAATTGTTTGTATTGCTTTTTTCTTTTATTTTTTTTGGTTCTCTTTTTAAAATGAATAATAAAAAGGTTTGCTGAATGAGTTAGGTTATGTTGTTTAAAGTTAAAACTATTAATATTGACAAAGTTGAGAGTTAGGTTTATTTGAGGATTACAGTATTTCTGTTTTTTAAGGATAAATACAAATAAAAGGTGAACATTACTTTATTTGTACAGATTGCACAGTTTTTATGAGGCTTTTATATTGTTTATATCGATATTTAATTATATTATCGACCAAAAATAAGAAATATATCGTGATAAAAGTTTTGGCCATATTGTCCAGCCCTAGACCACATAGAAAAAGAAAGAGGACACAACCACCCATTCAACATTTCATTCATGCCTGGAGAAAAAAAACTCATCAATTTATCTAACACATGCTTTTACGTCTGTTGTAGAAAACCTGAGGATTAAACAAAAAAAACAAAAAAACATACAAGTAGAGCATGTAAGTTCACAAATTACAGTACTTGAAGTAAAAACTTCAATTATGGAAAACAATTTCCCACACCACGCGTACTAAGTAGCAAGAAACGCTGAAGTTGGTCAGTTTAAAATGGGTGAGAACACCTACCGATGCCTTTAGGAGCTGTCACAATATCTACACCTAAACACTCTGATGCATGCTCAATAATCCAGGTAGAAAAATCTAAAAAAGCTAAGTCTGGTCCTCTGGACATTCAAAAAATAAAACAAAACAAAGCAAAAAAATGTAGAAACGTTTCGTCTTTCGTCCGAAAGACTTCCTCAGTCTGAGTTGCTGTGTTCAGCTCAGTCTTATAAATAGCACTACACCTAAACAGTTTTGCTTCCTGTGTGAACTTTTCTGTGCAAATTTAAAGTTGACCTGAGTCTAAACTTTTGTCCACAGACATCACAAGTAAATGGTTTCTGTCCAGTGTGGATTCTCATGTGTACATTTAAATTAGACTTCTGTCCAAATCTTTGTCCACAAACATCACAAAAAAATGGTTTCTGTCCAGAGTGGATTCTCATGTGTCTGTGTAAACTTGACTTCCGTCCAAATCTCTGTTCGCAAACATCGCAAACAAATGGTTTCTGTCCTGTGTGGATTGTCATGTGTTCATTTAAAATTGCCTTTAGTCTAAACATTTGTCCACAAACATCACAAGCAAATGGTTTCTGTCCTGAGTGGATTCTCATGTGTCCATTTAAATTGGACTTTAGTCCAAACCTTTGTCCACAAACATCACAAGCAAATGGTTGCTGTCCTGTGTGAATTCTCATGTGTCTGTTTAAATTTGACTTTAGTACAAACTTTTGTCCACAAACATCGCAAGCAAATGGTTTCTGTCCAGTGTGGATTTTCATGTGTCCATTTAAATTTGACTTCAGTCCAAACGTTTGTCCACAAACATCACAAGCAAATGGTCTATGTCCTGTGTGGATTCTCATGTGTCTGTTTAAAGTTGACTTTAGTCCAAACCTTTGTCCACAAACATCACAAACAAATGGTTTCTGTCCTGTGTGGATTATCATGTGTCTGTTTAGATTAGACTTTAGTCCGAACATCTGTCCGCAAACATCACAAGTAAATGGTTTATGTCCTGTGTGGATTCTCATGTGTACTTTCATATTTGAATTCCGTCCAAAATTTTGTCCACAAAAATCACAAGCAAATGGTTTCTGTCCAGTGTGGATTCTCATGTGTGTGTTTAAAGTAGATTTATTTAGAAACCTTTGTCCACAAACATCACAAGCAAATCTTCTCTCTCCTGTGTGGATTCTCATGTGTGCATTTAAATGATGTTTTCTGTTAAATCTTTTTCCACAGTCTTCACAAATAAAGGATTCCTGTCTTGACTGGATTTTTTTGTTAGAGCCTCTAGTTTTCTTCCCTCTAAAACATTTCTTACTACTCAAACAACTTGAAGACATTATTCTTGATTGATCAGTCTTGTTTCTCTGGACGGAGTGCTTGTGGAAAAATTGTTTCTCACACTCAGAGAAGCTGCAAGATTTGTTGACAGTGTTTACACCTGACTCAGGAGCCAGGCTCTCCTTCCAGTCTTTGTCATGGTCTTCAGGTTCTGATCCAGAGTCTGATGAGTCTTTTAGCTGAGAATCAGGATCATTTACATCTTCATCCTCCTCCTCACTGACTTCAGTCACTGAAGAGCTGGAATAATCTCCATGAGTATTTAGATCTGGATTCCTGGTAGTTCCTGCTCCTCCACAGTCCTCTCCAACAGTTGCTGCATTCATCTGGTCAGCAAAGCTGCTGCTTGGAATATCTTCATCTTTCACTTGGTGCTGATGAAGCTTCATATGGAGGAGCTCTGGGTCCTTCTGGTCCACATCAGACCTGCATCCTTCAGAAGCTTCCGCTACAATCAGCACCGTCTGCTTAACATCTGTAGGGAACACTGAAACACAAACATTAAGGACAGTTGTAACTTTATATTCACACAAACATCAACTGTTGAGTTCACTGATCATCTCAAAACAAGATGTAATGCTGGATGTAAAAAAAAACTCTTGAAACAGTCAGTAAGACTGACATCTTGACTGGATTTCAGAAGATGATAAAAACAAATAAAGCAGACATGTCAAGATTAAAATCAGTCATATTTCTTATAAAAAAAAACACTAGCTGGTGGACGGCATGCCAACTAAAACTACAAAGCCCAGGATACACTGGAACAGCAAGTGCAGCAACAGGAGTCCAGCCTTTCAAGCCTGCATCCCCATCCATATCTTGTTATTCTTTAACAGTTTTGTGCTGAAATTAAGACAAATACTCAAGAGAAACAAACTAATACAAACTGAAAACAGGAGACATTTTGAGCTTTTGATTGTTACTCATTTCGGTAATAAATAAAATAAAAGAACAGTAAATACCAAGTTCACATCATGATTTGCTAAATTTAAGGTACCGTAAATAAACAAACCAACAAACGAACGAACGTTCTGTCTGTCTGTCTGTCTGTCTGTCTGTCTGTATACAAGATGATCCCCCACTCACAAAATGCGTAAGAGAGATGATTATGAAGTATCTCCATAGTTCATAGTGGAATATCCAGGTTTCCAAGGATTTGTGGGAGCTCTTGACCCAAATTATAAATATTTTCATCCATCCATCCATTTTCTTCCGCTTATCCGGGGTCGGGTCGCGGGGGTAGCAGCCTAAGTAGGGAGGCCCAGACTTCCCTCTCCCCAGCCACTTGGAGCAGCTCCTCTGGGGGAATCCCAAGGCGTTCCCAGGCCAGCCGAGAAACATAGTCCCTCCAGCGTGTCCTGGGTCTTCCTCTGGGTCTCCTCCCGGTGGGACATGCCCGGAACACCTCACCAGGGAGGCGTCCAGGAGGCATCCTAACCAGATGCCCGAGCCACCTCAACTGGCTCCTCTCGATGTGGAGAAGCAGCGGCTCTACTCCGAGTCCCTCCCGGATGACTGAGCTTCTCACCCTATCTCTAAGGGAGAGTCCAGACACCCTGCGGAGAAAACTCATTTCAGCCGCTTGTATCCGAGATCTTGTTCTTTCGGTCATAACCCAAAGCTCATGACCATAGATGAGGGTGGGAACGTAGATCGATCGGTAAATTGAGAGCTTTGCCTTTTGACTCAGCTCTCTCTTCACCACGACAGACCGGTACAGCGCCCGCTTCACTGCGGACGCTGCACCTATCCGCCTATCGATCTCACGCTCCAGTTTTCCCTCATTCGTGAACAAGATCCCGAGATACTTAAACTCCTCCACTTGGGTAAGGACCTCCTCCCCGACCCGGAGAGGGCACGCTACCCTTTTCCGGCTCAAGACCATGGCCATAAATATTTTCATTTTATAGTAATTTTTGATAATTAAACAATATTTTATTTTAATAGTACAGTAAATAGAAAAATAAACAGAGTCCCTACTTCACAGTTTTTCACTTATAATGGGGCAGGCTGGAACCTAACAACTGTGATAAATGAGAGTCTACTGTTTTATTATTATTGTCCTTATTTTCTTTGTTTTTGAAAAAAACATTTTCACACATTTTACATGATTGTATCTGTTTTTTTATTTATATATCTATATTGTTATACTTCAGAGTTTAAAATAAATAGTTACTTTGATGTCTTGTATAGTTTATACAGCTTTGATTGGAAATACTGTACACTGCTTTTTAAGTTTACCTAGGTGTATTTGCGCAAAGCATCGATATCGGCATCAGTACTGGCCCGTATTTTACCTGGTATCGTATCGATACCAGAAATCCTCGTATCAAACAACACTATCCAATAGAAATCACAAAACAAAGAGCAAAGCGTAAAAGCATCCGTTATCGTCGAGAGAAAGCAGAAAAGAGTCAGAGTCAGAGAGTCTTTATTGTCATTTGCACCGCATGTAGTACATGTGATGAAAACGAGATTATGTACACGAGGTCCCAGTTACATCCAACAACAAATGAAAGAGAAAAACAGTAATAACATCTAGAACTAACTAAGAAAAACATCAACTAGTAATACACTAAGCCTAATATAGTGGGAATAAACAGCAGCACGAACATGAGTTTGTATGAGCAGATGGTCACAGATGAACACAGCAACAAGAAAACAGATCAGCATCAGTATGATGTGATATTTTGCAGTGTTTATTTTTTATTTTATTTTTATTTATTCATGAGTCTAACAGCCTCAGGGTAGAAGCTGTTCCTCAGTCTAGTGGTTCTACACTTGATGCTCCTCAACCTCCGTCCTGAGGGGAGTGGGGCAAAGAGTGAGTGTGCTGGATGAGTGAGGTCTTTCATGATGCAGGTGGCTCTTTTCCTGCATCTGGAGGTGTAAATGTCTGTGATTGTGGGGAGACTGACTCCAACAGACTTCTGTGCAGCCTTCACCACTCTCTGCAGAGCTTTCCTCTCTTCAACTGTGCAGCCTCCATGCCACACGTTGATGCTGGAGCACAGGATGCTCTCCACTGCACACCTGTAGAAGGAGGTGAGGACTGGGCTGCTCAGACCAGCTCGTCTCAGCCGTCTGAGGAAGTAGAGTCTCTGATGACCTTTCTTGATCAGGCTGGTGGTGTTGTTGCTCCAGCTGAGGTTATCATTCATGTGTACACCCAAGTATTTGTAGCTGGAGACCACTTCCACTGCAGACCCACCTATTTTCAGTGGGGCATGGGTGTGTTTGTTCCTTCTGAAGTCCACAATCATCTCCTTTGTCTTCTTCACATTCATGTGAAGATTATTCTCTTTGCACCAGCTCTCCAGGTGTTCCACCTCAAAAGCTCATTCCACATCAACATTAAAGATTACTGAGAAATCTTACATTTTTCCTACTTTTAATAAATCAAAAACAGCTAGCAAACTGTCATGAGAAGTCTGCACAAAATGAAGTATTCATCAGGGTTTTTTTTTAGGCAAAATGAGAAGCAAATTTTTTTTTTACATTTAAAGTATCATCGTGAGGGGACAGACAAGATGTTAACAAGGGCCAGAGTTAGCCCGCAAGCCACATGTGTACTAGATTGTGGATGATGGAGGATGTACAAGATTCCCTGTTTAGCAGCTTTGCTGAGCGGAAAGTCAGAGTTGTTCATGTTGGATGACCTGTGTGAGATTGGTAGATGACCATGGTCACAGAAATTTAGGTAACTGTCAGTACACAGTGCTACCAGGGATTATAGCAAATATAAATCAATTGACTGAAAATATTGTTTTACACCTAGAAGTTACTCAAACAAAATCACCCCCCCCCCCCACACACACACACACACACAAAATGTTATCTAATGGTTGTGTTTTTATAAAGAAAAGCAGAAACATGACCTGTTGATATATTCAAAGAGCACCAACAGTTTTTGTTTTCACGTTGTAACCATAGGCGTAAATCCCGGGGGGGGGTCGGGGGTCCGCCCCCCCCAATCTTGGGGAAGTGTATATTTGCCCCCCCGAATAATTCAATAAAGGAAACTGTGTATTTAAACAATATAAATATAAAAAGGCCAAAAAAGAGAGAGAAATCCACCATTAATCTAAGCAAAAGAAGGAATTTTTGCCTCCCCCCACCTTCCCTGTTGGCAAATGGTTTAATCCAATGTGTAGGAGGAACAACAGCACCAGTAACGGTCACAGGCTCCGGTTGAGCCGCTTGAAGTGGGAAGCGAGCTGTGTGTCACTGCTGCACAAACTACTAACTTCCAATAAGTAGCTACTTAAAACATAGGTGAGACATTTCATTTGCTCCTGCAAATGAGTAGGATGAAACACATTAGCAAAGAAAATCAGACTCTAGTTTTTGCTTTTCATTACGTCAGTTAAGTCATATTGACGCGTTATACCAAGTAAAGCAAAACTAGCTATGGCTAGTTTTGATTTACTTGGTATAACGCGTCTATCTTCATAGCTAATTTTGGTGTAACACAGCAGTTTTGTCAGATTTCGCATTTTAGTCAAAGCAAAGTAGCAAATATCTCGATCTTATTTAGCTCCCTAAGAGTTTGAAACGTGGGTGGAAAAGGGGGTGGGGGGAAGCACTTGCAACGGCTCAGCCTGACTCGCGACGAAGGAGAGACAGAGCAGAGCAGCTGATGGTAGATAGAGAAAAGAAAGAACCTGCCTTTATCTAACAACTTAAACTTACAGCCTTT
Source organism: Garcialebias charrua (assembly GCA_038048925.1). Lineage (NCBI taxonomy): Eukaryota > Metazoa > Chordata > Actinopteri > Cyprinodontiformes > Rivulidae > Garcialebias > Garcialebias charrua. The sequence continues at coordinate 9,802 of JBBPBX010020841.1, read as the reverse complement.
TAAAATAACAAAATAAAATATTAATAATTTTCTAGAAAAGCCTTGGTTCTTTGAGTACTAAGTTTAAGTTATAAAAGCACTAGGGGTGTAACGGTACGCTAAAATCACATTTCGGTTCAGTTCAACTACAAGGAGGGTTCGGTTCGGTTAATTTTCGGTACAAAAAAAAGACTTGTAAAATGTTTATTTTGAAAATGTGTCAAGTAAACAATACATTTGTATAAAAATAAATAAAAGCGACCCATTTGGATGATATTTTAAATAAACAGCATTCTTTACAATAAATAAACTATATTAACAATAATAAAAATCTTAATAAATACAATAACAGTCAGAACCAGAACTATAAGCAGCAACAGACTGTTTACAATCTAAATACTGTAATCAAGTTTAAAGGTTTTGTCCAAAAAGACCAACTTGTCCACATTTTCTGCTAAAAGCACAGATCTAGCTGCAGTGAATATCTCCAGCCATCTCAATAAAGGGCGAAATATACCTGAGCGTACAAGCAATACGCCTATACGCCACGTACGTACGTCAAGGCAAAAGCGTAGCCCCGCGTAGCCCCTCAGGGCATGTACGCGCAAAGCTTTTTTTTCACGACCGCGGACGCTTGCGCGGTGTCTGACCATAAACTTCCCCGGCGCCGGACTGTTTTGTATGTTACACAAATGAAATAAATTCCCCTTCTTTATCGCTGATCGGGCCTTTTCTTTTGTTTTTTTGCCTAAAGTCAAGTAACCGCTTCTTCCTCCGTTCACTCGATGACTGAAATGAATGAATTCAGGTCCTACCTGGGTGCGCAATGTTTTAAATATTCCCTGGTGGACTGTGTGCTGCAGGAAAAGCGCTCCCTGTTATTATTTTTATTTCTGAGATAACTTTTTATAACATATATAGTAGAAACACCGCATCAGAACACCGCAGAAGTCTTCAGCGAGCTGCTCATGATGCATTCTCGAGGTTTCACTGAGCTGACTGAAAGCTGTCAATCATTTCAGTAGGCGTGTCAGCAAGTGACCAATCAGCGAGCTCAGTTGAGTCCCCTCCGCGCGCAGCTGCTCATATTACAACAAGGATCTGGAGCGAGAACGCGAGCGTTTGAAAGCTGATAAAAGCCGAGCTATAGCAGCGAAAACATGCGCACAAAATGCGCACGTACAGTGGCGTACTTCATGTACGCTCAGGTGTATTTCACCCTTCACAGTAGCAGCAGTGTGGCTGTATTTGTCCTCATTACTCACAACTTCTTCTTGGACCTTCTCCCACCTGTCCCTGGAAAGGTTCAGAGTTCAGTTCAGTCATCACAGACTTCTTAGCTGCAGGTGATCTCTGGTGGATTTCCCTGAAGAGGAAGAAAACAGCTGCTGCCTCTGTCCCAAACTGGAAATGAAACACAAAGAGGTAAAAAAAAAATGAGTTAATAAGATTATAATTTTAAATTAAAAAGGTTAATTAGATAATAATAAAAGAAAAATACCTCTTCTTGAACTGTTGAGATGGTGAATCTCTCGGTCATCATCATCCATCATCATCATCAGGGCAGGGCTTTAATCTGCTCCAGGGCTTGTTGACAATATCAGTTTTAGTTTTTTCATAAAGTGCTGTACTTTTTGTCTGAAGTGTTGACATGATGAGGTCGTAGCGACGCTCATGAACTTTAAGCCTGCACATCAACAACATTCAGACGTATTTTTGTAGATCCAAATCTTTAAAAACTCCTACAGTTTGTGTTATTGCTCTGGACCGATCTGAATTACTTGATGAAGGTTGTTTTAATGCATCTGCTGTTTGGTGTTTGCAAGCTGCTTTTCTTCGTTCATGTTCGGATGATGTGAAGTCCGCGTTAACAAGTTAGTTAGACGTGTTGTCTTCTGCAGACACCGGTCTGCAGAGCCAATCTCCGTGAAACAACGTCCAAACACAGCTTTGAATTTGCACTTGTCTTTTAACAAGGAAGCCATAACGTTAACAAACAGGAGACAGCACGAGAAGCTAGGCTGCTAATGCTACATGTGCTGCAAGATAATAGCGCCGTGCGAAACTCGCCTAAGAATTTTTAGTTCCGTGGCGCATATATTCTACCGTTAATAATGTTTAATAAGTGGAAAAATAACCGAAACGGTACGCAAGTGGACCGAACCTAACGTGCCGTACCGAAACGGTTCGGTACACCCACATGTACGTTACATCACTAGAAACCACCTACTTCCAGGTTATATTGTTATATCTCTTTATAAACAACTTCCAGAATGTTATTTTGCTTGTAATATTTTTAATACATGCCTTAATTCATGAGAAAATTACTGTCAACCAAATCTCTGGCAGCCTTTGTAATAATCACAATTAAATAAGCGCTTATTCTCCCCTACAAACAGTGTTTGTGCTTTTTAATAGTTAACCAAGTCAAACTATGGCAGAAAAGAGAAAAAATGACATCCGATCATTTTTTAGACCAAGAACACGCCAAGTAAGGAAGAAATTAAGTTAATCCAAGTTTCTAAAAAAAGGCACAAGTTTTTATGACATTATTTCATCATTGTGTTAGGAAAAGCAACAGAGAACAGACCTGGATGCAGAGAGGGAGGGACAGTCAGACAGAGTCATAGAATCACAGGTAAGTTTAAGTTTAATGCACTAATAAAGGCAGTTTGATGGGAAGGTTCTCAGTCGTCCAGGAAATTGCAAAACCATAAAAGGTTTAAAAATGAAGCAACTTATTTACAAGAACTGAAGTCCAATTGCTTTCTTATAGCTTTCTTTTTGGTGTGGCGGGAGGTTGTGCAAGTTTTATGAACCTCAATAGTATTGTTGATCGAAAAAAATCCTGTTTTATTTAGATATTTACGGCAATGCTATTCAAAAGTCAAAGTCAACTTTATTGTCAAACCTGCAATGTGTACAGGACATACACAGGATTGAAATTGCATTTCTCTCAGTCCCTCAGTGCAACAGTAACCATTTAAACACCAAAACACTATAACATTTAATAAACATAAGCATAAAATGAAATAATAAAAGTGTAATACTGTCCAGAGTTTTTGCATAGTAGTATAAAAGTATATAAAGTACATCTATAAAATAAAATGAAGGTTCTGACATTGACATTTGTAATAGAGTGACAAAGCAGCATATGAAGTTTATGTACACAGTATATGTATGAGGTAGTTGATATTGGTATAGAGGTAAAGTGGCATATGCAATAAGGCTAGTAAAAATAATATATATACAATCAGCAGTAGGGTAGATATAAAAAGTAGTGTAAATGTAAACAGTAGTAATAAATGTAAACAGTAGTAATAAATGTAAACAGTAAATGTAAACAGTAGTGTAAATGTAAACAGTAGTATGACTATAGACAGTGAAGTCCAGTTTTAATTTTTTTGCTATATTAATATTAATAATAATAATATTAATAATAATATTAATAATATATATAAATATTGCTATTGTCTAGAAATATGTTTGGATAATTATAAGTTATGAAAAACAACTTTTATTCTAGGAGACAGGCTGTTCAGAGCCAGGGAGAGAACCAGGGAAAGAGTCAGAGCCTTTAAACACCAGCACAAGAAACAGGGGAACGGCAGGACAGGATGACCATGTTGCCAGCACAAGTGCAGGATGCTTAAGTTCAGACCCAAGTGACTGTACAAAACCTTACCAGCCACATCCCACATGCATTGACAAACAAACATTTAATAGTGGAAAAACACTATCATTTCAAGAGAAATGGTTTGTTGACTTTCCTTGGCTGCAAGACAGTCCAACATTGAGAGGAGCTTGTGTGTTTATTGCAGCCAAGGATTTTCAAATCAGTCGCTGCTGGGACAAAAACCAGATGCTGCATTAGTACAGGCTTCAGAAACTGGAAAAAAGCCATTCAGAAATTTAAATTGCATCAAAACTCCCAAGTTCATCATCATTATGTGACTGTGAGAGCACATCGGCAGAACCCAGTTGCTGTCCAGTTATCAAGCACATGGGGTAAACAGCAGCAGGCGGCACGGCATTGTTTACAAAAAAATATTAGTTCTCTGTTAGACAGTTAGCAAGACAGGGACAAGCCTTTAGAGGTCACACTATTGCCCCTTTTCCACTTGCTGGCACAGATCGGATCAGTTTGGTTCAGTTCGGCTCGGCTCACATGTACTGTAGTTGTTTTTCCATTACACTTCTGTGGGCGGGGTCCAGAATCCTACTTGTCTTACCACATGGTGGCGGTAGTGTTACCTCAAGCTATTTACTAGCCACCCCTAAACGTTTGAAGAAGAACACCCTGCAGGACCTTGTCTCACCACCTGGTGGCGGTAATGTCCCTTGAGCTATTTACTTGCTATTTAATGCTCTAATGGAGTACCCCCTGAGCATTAACTTTTAAACCTAAGTCATAATCTTACTTTATTGCCTTTTCAGCTTGTTTTAAACCCATGTGTTTTCCATTTTGTTTCTTTATAATAAAGATTATTTTCATATATGCACAAGGTTCCTGTTAAAATTGCTAAACACATTGATCGCACTGCCCTGTAATCAGTTAAACTATTTTCACAGTAAGGTACAGATTAGGAATTAATTAGGTTTTAATTGGCCCTGTAATATTAAAGGTTAGTATTTCATTAAATTTAAACGGTAATATTTTGTTAGGGATAATTCAAAGTTAAATGCAAATGGATAATTAGGTTTAAACTGTCCCTTAAATATTAAAAGCTTGTTTACGTAAAAACAAAGTATTAATAATTAAATGTTTGTTGATCAGGAAACTCGTTTGGGCATCCAAGAACAGCTTCATCGGGGTTGATGTTGACGTCTGTGCACCCCGGAAAAAGCTGTTGCACCCACGACCCGACATCAAGAAGGATGGATGGATGGATGGATGGATGGGTGGGTGGGTTGATGTTGACGTCTGTGCACCCCGGAAAAAGCTGCTGCACCGCACCCACGACCCGACATCAGGAAGGATGGATGGGTTCATGTTGACGTCTGTGCATCCTGGGAAAAGCTGCTGCACCCACGACCCAACATCAGGATGGATGGATGGATGGATGGGTTCATGTTGACGTCTGTGCATCTTGGGAAAAGCTGCTGCACCCACGACACGACATCAGGATGGATGGATGGATGGGTTCATGTTGACGTCTGTGCATTCTGGGAAAAGCTGCTGCACCCACGACCCGACATCAGAAACATGACAGTCGGTGGACTCTCTGGAAGTGTCCGCTAGCGGACAAAAGTGGTACTTTTTTCATTCATTCAACCTTTATTTATACAGGCTAGCCTCGTTGAGTCACGGGGACTCATTTACAAGAGGGACCTGTCTCACTCACACCAAACAACCATCCACTCTCTCACTCACACCTAGGGTCAATTTAGAGTCACCAATCAGCCTAACATGCATGTTTTTTTGGTCTGTGGGAGGAAACCGGAGTACCCGGAGGAAACCCACGCATGCACGGGGGTACTGCACCATTTTTAGACCAAAATGAAAAACAGCGAATCAGAGCCAAAAATGGGTCTAAAAATATGGGGAAAAAATCCATAGATAATACGCTTCGGTGTATAATACGCAGGCCATTCAAATGAGCAAAAAAAGTGTGAATTATATACCGACAAATACGGTAGTTAAATGGAAGCACTTTTCTCAAATGTAAGGCAGAAAAAAAAGTCTTGTTCTAATCTAATTTTTGTGCTGCAGTGAATTGTTGTGTTGCACAATACAGTGCATGTTAATATACTTCATTTATTTTTCTCTTTTGCATACATGTTGTAATTTAGATTTCTCATCTCTTGTATTAAGAGACATCAAATCAATGTTTATGCGTAATTTTATTCATTAAAGTATTTCTTCTCCTTGAAAACTGTTTTCTTTTTAAGCTTTAAGATTTTGAGAAGGTGTTGTACCAGATTATCAGTGACACTGACCACAGCAATCTATGAATACAAGCCAAACTGAAATTTAAACAATTTTTAAAGGGGACCTATTTTGCAAAATTCTCATTTTGCCACTTGTCATTATTTGTTGTCTATTGTACTGCAGATTGAACACATTCAATTTTTTTTACAAGAGTAATGAGTGCCACTATTGTACTGATTAATATTACTATTAAGACTACTAAATACATGCCATTTAAATCAATATTATTGCTGATCATAGTATAAGCATGCAGTTTGGAAAAACTTCCCTCTGTACATTTTGCATTACATTTCACTGTAACTTTGCCAACCCTCCCAAAATTGCTTTTAAAAAATGTCTCCGTTTATGCCCCCCCAATAATGAGATGAAATCTACGCCCTTTGTTGTGTAATTGTTTTATCTGTCAGCAAGCTATGCTACAAACACAAATGTTGGTTAAACAAGTTCTTCTTAGACTAAGTTTGTCAGCTTCATTAAAACTGTGACTAAAATGATAAAAACATCACAGTTGATCCAAATATACAAACCTAATTTGTAGTGATGAACGTTGTGACTGAAAACAGCATCCAGGATTTGGTTTTGTTGCTCCTGTTCCTTGAAATAAGAATGTTTCTCTTCATAATCTGCAGCTGATGTTTCCAGAAGCCTTGATATTTCTGCTCCTTCACAATCTTCTCCACCAGTTGCTGCTTTCAGCTGGTCAGCTGAGCTGCTGGTTGGAAGATCTCCATCTTCCACTTGGTGCTGATGAAGCTGAGAGAACAGAGGTTTCTCTTCATCATCCTCACTCTTCAAAGGAAATGCAGTGAAGGAGAACCTGGTGTCATCAGTCTCCTCCTTCACACTGAGCTGCTCTACATCCAGACTGATCCTCAGTTCCTCCTCTTCCTCCTTTATGTTGAGGGTCTCTGGGTCCTTCTGGTCCACACCAGAACTCCATTCTTCAGGAGATTCTTCTTTAATCATACCGTCTGCTGAACATCTGCCAGGAACACTGAAACACATGAACAATAAGGACAGTTATAACTTTATATTCACACAAAGATCACTGGTGTTATCACTGAGTTCACTGATCAGCTCAAAACAACATCTATTGCTGGACGTCAGAAAAATGTCCTGAAACTAAATCTATAAAAGAGAGTGGTCCTTGTGGCTGACACCTGACCTAGGAGATGTTAAAACATGTTGCAGAGTCTTCTAAACTTATTCCAGCTTTTCTATCAGCTGTGAGAAAATGCAAAAATATGATTTAGGGCTGTGTGGGGGGACGGGCTCTGACTGTTGTTTGTGCCTATGCGCCAAACGGCAGCTCAGATTACCCACTCTTTTTGGAGTCCTTGGAGGGGGTATTGGAGAGTGCAACTCCTGGGGACTCCCTTGTTCTACTGGGGGACTTCAACGCTCACGTGGGCAATGACAGTGAGACCTGGAGGGGTGTGGTTTGGAGGAACGGCCCCCCTGATCTGAACCCGAGAGAAGTGGCGGTTCTAGACCAGTTGTACTGGTGGGGCCTAGCTGGGGCCAGAGGTTTTGTCAGAGGGGCACGTTCATCTCGGAGAAAAAGACAGATTCGAAATCTTACCTAACTCTTATTTTTTAAAGCAGTGATTAACCATTGTAACCAAAGAAAATAGTTTAAAAAATCTAATGAGAAAAATATAAAACATTTTACACAGTATTTGTATTGACTGAATAAAATATATTAATAAGCAACTAAAATAATGATGAAAATAACCGTTATTTGAAGTCTTGGTTCAGATTCTCAGTCCAAAATTATATAACAACATTGACTGCCCTACTATCACAGAAACAGTATTCTGTGATTTTGATGATTTCTGGCAAACTTGAGTCACGATTCAGATTTTGTGTTAGCAGGATTTAATTGTAACTAAGAAACTTATCCAACATTAATAAAACTTAACTCAAGTTGCCTTTTTGGACATGCATGAATATATTTGTATACACTGTACTTGTCTGTAGTAGAGAGAACATTAATCTTCTCTTGGCGGTGCAAATTCTGCTAACACAAAACGTGTAATTACTTAAAACGTTTAAGTAGTTACTTTCACCCAGTCTCTTTCATCACATGCTTCCAAAAGTCAACCATTATGTTTGTATTCTGCATCTGTCTGTTAGCAAAATATCTTATGAACAACTGAATAGATTTTGATTAAACTTTCAAAAAATACTCACTGAATGGCTCTCTACGACTGGTTGACTTTTAAAGTACGTCCAATTCAAGATGGCTGCCACAGCTAACTGACCTTAAAAATCACAAAATTGACTACAACTCAGTCAATTTGACAAAAATGGAGATAAAATTTGGTGTGGTAGTAGCTGAGATTCATTCCCAAAGCATAAGCAAAGGACTTTTAGAATGCATAAGATCTTTCTTTAAAATTATAACGTTATTTATTTGGAATCAATGGTGTTGGTCTGTTAGCAAAACATCTCATGACCCTCTGGACAGATTTTGAAAAATCTTTCAAGAAATAATAAACTGATGTTTCTTTACTGCTGATTAACTTTTGGATACATTTGAATTGAAGATGGCTGCAGCAGGCAATTGAAATAAGCCAAACTCAAAAATGGTTATAATTCAGTTAATTTTACAGATATGGAGTTAAGTGATTGTTTGTTTAAAGTTATTTTATATATTCTTTTAAATAATGGGGTGATATAAGATTTTTTTCTTCTTTCTACACTCTTTTCATTCAATGTTTTATTTTTGATGAATTTGTTTTATTTTGTCTCTTTTAAATGAATGAATAAATAAATTAAATTAAATATTAAATAGCTTTAGATCTGCTAAGTTCATGGCATAAACCAACACAGACATGTTCCTGTTTTTAGTGTTTTACATGCTTTATATTGTAGCTGTATTATGATATGATGCGAAGCTACGACGGAGCTCCAGGGACTGGAATCAGAGCGCCCCACCCGGCATGAAAAAGATAAACACACTGCTGAAGCCCCTGAGCTCGAATGTCCGGCGTAAAACTAACGACCGCGGTTTAACGTGATGCAGATGTGTTTATATAGCTCTGCAAACATTGAACGTTGCTGTCTTGCGGTGTTGAGTGTAAAATATTTCCACACAACGCACTGTTATGATGAAAAGTCGGCTAGCTGCTAGCTAAGATGCTACTCACCAGTGTTGTCGGAACTTGCGACAGAAAGAAGTGTCCAGCTCCATGAAAACAATCCATAAACAAACAACCCGCTCTTTCAAAACAATGCCAAAACAAATCCAACAGAGTACTCAGTTAGTCCTCACGTTGTAGCTGGTTGCAAACTGTGACATGGATTTCCCGAATGTGAGGCGGGTCTTGTTACTCTGGGTTCATGAGACACGCCTCCGTTCAGGAAATCCATTCCATAGTTTGAAGCCAATGTGCATCATGGGTTGGATCGATAAGTAAACAAGGCTGGTATCGGTATGTGCCATGAGCATTGGTTCCGCTTCTGCTCGGAGGGCGGGCCACAGGGCGGGCCAGGGTCCATCTTACACGGGCATCGGCCCGTGTCGGCCCGTGTGTAAAACCGCCACAGCCCGAGAGGTGTTCTGTTATTGGACTTCTGTGCTCGTCATGGATTATCCATAACGAACACCATGTTCAAGCATAACCCCAAATTTACACATCCTGCGTTCCGTCTCCGCTCCGGTCCGACCTCCGCAGCAAATACGCACCCATTATAATCAATCAGAGAATTTACACTGGCTCCGCACGGCGGCGCCGAGCGGCGGCGTGCGGACGGCAGTCCGTCAAAATTAGAAATTTTTCTATTTCTGTCGGATGACGGAGCTGTGCCGGAGTCAACTTTTGAAGATTACGTCGCACCAACAGGAAAAGGAACGAGCACAACATCCGTATTTACAAAATAAAATCA
>JBBPBX010020840.1:0-42965 GCA_038048925.1 Garcialebias charrua | reverse complement strand
TGTTCGTGCTGCTGTTTATTCCCAATATATAGGCTTAGTGTATTACTAGTTGATGTTTTTCTTAGTTAATTCTAGATGTTATTACTGTTTTTCTCTTTCATTTGTTGTTGGATGTAACTGGGACCTCGTGTACATAATCTCGTTTTCATCTCATGTACCACATGCTGTGCAAATGACAATAAAGACTCTCTGACTCTCTTTAACTTCACATGTTCATGTTTGTGTCTCTTTCAACAGACAAAACCTGTTGGCACCTGACGTCATGGGCAGACCTGTGTCCTCTGCTCTCTCCTCACCATCCTCCTGCAGCTCCTCTCTATCATCACCTGTGCGTCACCACCTTGTGCCTACAGTGAGTTGAACTTGTTTTCTGTCAGTGTTTTCCGTTTTTATTGCAGGTCATGACCCTGCTTTAACTTCACATGTTCATGTTTGTGTCTCTTTCAACAGACAAAACCTGTTGGCACCTGACGTCATGGGCAGACCTGTGTCCTCTGCTCTCTCCTCACCATCCTCCTGCAGCTCCTCTCCATCATCACCTGTGCGTCACCACCTTGTGCCTACAGTGAGTTGAACTTGTTTTCTGTCGGTGTTTTCTGTTTTTATTGCAGGTCATGACCCTGCTTTAACTTCACATGTTCATGTTTGTGTCTCTTTCAACAGACAAAACCTGTTGGCACCTGACGTCATGGGCAGACCTGTGTCCTCTGCTCTCTCCTCACCATCCTCCTGCAGCTCCTCTCCATCATCACCTGTGCGTCACCACCTTGTGCCTACAGTGAGTTGAACTTGTTTTCTGTCAGTGTTTTCCGTTTTTATTGCAGGTCATGACCCTGCTTTAACTTCACATGTTCATGTTTGTGTCTCTTTCAACAGACAAAACCTGTTGGCACCTGACGTCATGGGCAGACCTGTGTCCTCTGCTCTCTCCTCACCATCCTCCTGCAGCTCCTCTCCATCATCACCTGTGCGTCACCACCTTGTGCCTACAGTGAGTTGAACTTGTTTTCTGTCGGTGTTTTCTGTTTTTATTGCAGGTCATGACCCTGCTTTAACTTCACATGTTCATGTTTGTGTCTCTTTCAACAGACAAAACCTGTTGGCACCTGACGTCATGGGCAGACCTGTGTCCTCTGCTCTCTCCTCACCATCCTCCTGCAGCTCCTCTCCATCATCACCTGTGCGTCACCACCTTGTGCCTACAGTGAGTTGAACTTGTTTTCTGTCAGTGTTTTCCGTTTTTATTGCAGGTCATGACCCTGCTTTAACTTCACATGTTCATGTTTGTGTCTCTTTCAACAGACAAAACCTGTTGGCACCTGACGTCATGGGCAGACCTGTGTCCTCTGCTCTCTCCTCACCATCCTCCTGCAGCTCCTCTCCATCATCACCTGTGCGTCACCACCTTGTGCCTACAGTGAGTTGAACTTGTTTTCTGTCGGTGTTTTCTGTTTTTATTGCAGGTCATGACCCTGCTTTAACTTCACATGTTCATGTTTGTGTCTCTTTCAACAGACAAAACCTGTTGGCACCTGACGTCATGGGCAGACCTGTGTCCTCTGCTCTCTCCTCACCATCCTCCTGCAGCTCCTCTCCATCATCACCTGTGCGTCACCACCTTGTGCCTACAGTGAGTTGAACTTGTTTTCTGTCAGTGTTTTCCGTTTTTATTGCAGGTCATGACCCTGCTTTAACTTCACATGTTCATGTTTGTGTCTCTTTCAACAGACAAAACCTGTTGGCACCTGACGTCATGGGCAGACCTGTGTCCTCTGCTCTCTCCTCACCATCCTCCTGCAGCTCCTCTCCATCATCACCTGTGCGTCACCACCTTGTGCCTACAGTGAGTTGAACTTGTTTTCTGTCGGTGTTTTCTGTTTTTATTGCAGGTCATGACCCTGCTTTAACTTCACATGTTCATGTTTGTGTCTCTTTCAACAGACAAAACCTGTTGGCACCTGACGTCATGGGCAGACCTGTGTCCTCTGCTCTCTCCTCACCATCCTCCTGCAGCTCCTCTCCATCATCACCTGTGCGTCACCACCTTGTGCCTAACCCTGTCATGTATCCACATCAATGACTGCTGCCAAAACAGGAAAACACACCTGACCTGATGGACAGACCTGCTCTCATCAAGACCACACACCTGACCTGAATTCACATCTGGACTCCCATGTACCCATCATTCAGTGTTTCCCCTACCATTATACAAGCGGGGTGCGCCACCCCGTCAACAGAACTGAGCACCCCGCCTACCAGACCAAACTTGACCCCCCCACCCACCCACCCAGCACTGGCATAGCACTAAGCTAGCAGCATAAAATACAGGCTCTCTAGCTAAAAAGCTAAAGGGAGCGTTCACGTTGCCTCTCCCCTCGTGCTGAATGCCCCCTGCCCCTACAAGCTGCACTCAGACGTGTCCGTCCCCCGTCAACAAAAATCATGGATGAGATGAGCACTCCGCCATGGCAAGTTAACTAGGGGAAACACTGCATCATTCATGGTTGAATCATTGCTCAATGGCTAAGCTGTTCCATCTGATCCATGAGAACCACCTAATAAGCCTGTCTACCTCAACTTCAATCAAAGTAAGGGACTTTTCTATGCTTTTTTTGTGCTGCTTCTAGCTTTTTAAATTTCCTGGACTGTACACTAAGGCACTGGTTTTTCATACATGATGGTTGCAACATGTTTCTGATGGATGTCAATTGCTCCTGATGATGTGATTTGATAATGATGGTTGAAAACTGTTTATGATGGATACCAATTGCTCCTGATGGTTGAGAAATGTTTATGATGGATCTGCTTTGCTAATGATGGTTGAGAACTGTTTCTGAAACAACACTGAAGTTGTTTATGTGTGAACACATGTTGGATCACCAGATTTCTCGCTCCATGTTTTAAAAGGAGGATTAGCTGAAAGTATTTTGTTAGATCACCAGATTTCACGCTCCATGTTTTAAAAAGGAGGATCTGAATGTATTTATGTAGGATCACCAGATTACTCGCCCCTGAAAGAGGGTTAGTTTTACTAGAACTTCATACTGAATATGTGACCCATCACATCATCAAACGGGGGTTAAAGTCAAATTTGGTCAAAATGACCTACAAGCAAACATATATATTACTGACTTTTAGAAATACATTTTCTTACTTAGATCATCCTGACAAATTCATCGTGTTGTCTTAATAATCAGGAAAATGGTTTGATATTTGGTGTGAAGATTTTATTTCAGATATTTAATTTAAACCATTTGATAAGTTATTCATTCATCTTATTTACTATCTAAATTTACGCAAACCACTTTGAAAAATAAACCCATTTGATGTGATGGGTCACAAATTTATTATTCAGCTTCTTTTGTTGGATTTGATTTAAGAATTGTGGACATTTTTAAATAAAACTTGAAAGATTTCATTTGTGCAATGGAGATTTATTTAGCCAACTTAAATTTCTCATTACAATGAGAGTATTGTACAGGTACTTGTATTTGAAAGCTAGAAATCATGGCAAAACACATATTTAATTTGATTTATGTTCAAGCTGGACTTTTAAGTTTAAAGAAAGGGACAATGTAGTTTGGAATAGTTCACATTTTTAGTTTGGAAAAAATAAACATTTGAGTTTTCTTTCTTATAACTGTTATAAGAAAGAAAACTCAAATGTTTATTTTTTCCAAACTAAAAATGTGAACTATTCCAAACTACATTGAACAATTCATTGAACATGAACAATCAAAATAGATTCAAAATTATTTATTCATCTACTGAACAATGTTTTTAACCTCCCAGAGAGAACAATTGCAAACAAACAAAAGTACACTTTTGTTTGTTTGCAATTGTTCTCTCTGGGAGATTAAAAACATTGTTCAGTAGATGAATAAATAACTTTGAATCTATTTTGATTGTTCATAATTTGCACTAAAATGTATGAATCCATATTATTATAATAATAATAATAAAATTTATGGAATGTTCTAAGAAAGTTCTAGCAGAACGTTCTCACCTAACGTTCTGAGAACCACGAGAAAACTCCACACCAGAACGTTCTCAGAACGTTAGGAGGGAACGTTCCCGTAACCTAAAAATAACGTTCTCAGAACGTTCTCAGAACGTTCTCACCTAACGTTCTCAGAACGTTCTCAGAACGTTCTGACAACGTTCTCACTAACGTTCTGAGAACCACGAGAAAACTCCACACCAGAACGTTCTCAGAACGTTAGGAGGGAACGTTCCCCTAACCTAAAAATAACGTTCTCAGAACGTTCTCAGAACGTTCTTCTGTTACTTGGGAATGCAGGAAGTGCCCCTTAAGAAGGGGGTGTGACTTAGTCACATACTTCCTGCTGATTGGTTGTTGCACCCCTAGAGAGGGTGTGACTTTGCAAGTGAGTGAGTTTGAGTGACAGATGATAGGGTAGACAAAACATAGAAAACATACGTGAGAAGATGCAGGTGCATGTGCACAAGTCAGTACTTTGTTTTGAGAACTGATTCATTGTTTTTAGAAAGGACGGGAGACCGAAAGCAAGCTATGTCTAGCACTTTTCCTTCGAAACAAAAACAGTTCAAACAAATACGAAGGATTGTTCATTCAACCTTAGACACTTATTCTGCATAGAGCAGACAGTTCAAAGCACGATCATTCTGAGATGTTCTCTTAACTTTGTCATATTTAAAATATACCATCTTAGTAAAATCATCATTGAAATGACAAAAATACTGTTTGATCAATTCTGAATTAACACACATTAAAGAGAAAGTTCAATCTGATTAATTAGTGTCCATTAATTCATAATAATTGTAAAAAATATAAGTGTCCATTTGTCTCCTTGAGGGCCTCAAGAAGGTGTAACACTTAGAGTTCCAGAGAGATGCAGAGAGGTGTACTTGAAGGTCAAGCCTAAAATATCAGATGCTAGGTGTATCACTACATTATGTTTTTATCGTTTTTGTTTATTATTTCTATTGTTATCATTTCCATAATATTATCAACAATTATTGACATTTCACTGTTTAATTTACATTTGATTTCATTATTAACAAATAGAGCGACTCCACCACCTCTTTTATTATTTCTGTTCATATGAAATAATTCATACCCTTCGATGTGAATATTATTTGTGTTTTCATCATTAAGCCATGTCTCTGACAGTGCTATTATCGTAATAGTTCTATTTAATTGTTTTAAGTAATCTGTTATTTTGGATATATTTGCATTTATACTTCTGCTATTAAAGTGAATAATAGAGAGAACCCCATTTGTTATATTGATGTCATTAAATTGCTCTTCATTATAATATTCGCTCTCTTTTATTACAGGGAAAAAATTTGCATCAATTACATCTTCAACATTATATATTTTAGGTTCTGAGTCTTCGTATGCTGTCATGTTCTAATGTATTTGTTCATTTCACTGTATATTATGTCCATTTTGTGTGTAAGTTGTTTCGTTGATTAGTGATTTGTCATCTCCTGAGTTCCTCCAAGTTTTTCCAGATCCTTCAGCTCTTTTATCATTTTAGGCTGAGCCCTTCATGTGTTTTGATAAAGATGTTTCAATTTCTTGTCCATGTTGATACTATTTTGTTCTGTTTTTTTAACAACCTTGATCCATGTGCAATGTTTCCATTTTTTTTGTTAGATGTTCATTTATGTAAACGTTTGTTCCCTTCAGATTTCTTGCATACATAATTACATAGTTTTTTATCTTCCTGCTAATGAACTTGACAACTACCGACGGTTTGAATTTTGGTGATTTACTGGGCAGGGTGTGACAGAACGAAATGTCCCCATAGTTTATGTCAATGTAATTGTTCTGTAAAAAAGTAACTACATGCTCCTCCAGAGTCAGTAGTTCTTCCTGAGATGCATTCTCAGTTGGATCTTTGTTAGTAAGTTGTGTGCTCTCAACGGGGTTTGCCTGCTTAAATAAAGCTTCATGAATAAATCAATAGTTTGATCACATTTCAGTCAGTTTGACATGAATACACATGGCATCATGTTTTATTTCTGGTTGTGGGCTTCTGTGTCTGAGAGTCTTTCTAATGGAAACAGGATCAATTCTCTTTAAGTTGCTGTCACATCCAGTTTTCATGATAAACACTAAAGCATTCATGGAAAGAGAACATTACTGATGTATGGCAGAATCAATTCATGCAGCTCACATGAACAGTTGTGGAGATATTTGCATGTGCAGGAACGGAGAGATGACAACGCCTGCATGGAAACACATCATTGCTACAATAGCTAACACAGACAGGAGCACAGAGTCTGATGTTTCTTTACATTATTCACAGTCACTATTAAAGAAAGATGAAGAAGAGTCACATCTTGTAGAAACAAAGATTTTGAAAGACTTCTTCCTCTTTGTTGTCACTTCCTGTTTCACTCCGGCCATGCCATGGAACTAATTTATGGATATTATGCAGAATTTATTCTATATTAACATGTTCTTCCTCTTTTTGTGTTTGTGCATGTCACAGGCATTTCTGGTGAGTTCTGTTCATAGAACCTGCTCCGTATCTCAGCTCGAAACATTCCACTAACACCCCTCACAACACCAAGAAGAGGTCAGAGGTCAGGGAAGAAGACATCCAGGAAGATGTTCCTTTGAACTCCTCAACATCTGGCTCACAAGTCCACATGGTTCCAGCAGACGTCTGGGAGAAGTTGGGACAGTGAGCAGTTCAAGTGGAACAAGAGTTGGTGCTGAAGTCCAGCAGCTTTTGGACCAACTCAGCTGTTTTCTATCAGAACCCTTCCTTCCTTCCTGCTGCTGTGTCTGATTTTTTATCAGACCATGCCTTTGATATCTTCTTTTAATAGATTTTCACTGGATCTGGATGGATTTCACTCCTTTTATCACTTTGATCCATTTGATTTTCATCAAAAATATATAGAATATTATTATTATAATGAAAATATATTGGGTCTAACTAATGATCTAAACTAACCTGAAGTCAGTCAATAATTAATGACTTCCAATGATTTCAAGACTTTTTAGCTGCTTGAATAATTATGACTTCAACTAGTTGATGAATTAGAAACTAACTTTTGAACATTTGAACTCTACTAGCTGCAGCTGATTGCAGTGATCAGTGTCTAATCTATACTAAAACTTCTAAAGTACATTTTCAGAATTCATGCAAAGACAGCAGATCATAGAGAAACAGTTTTTAAAACACAAAAACACGTCAGAATACAACTTATTTTATGGAGGAAAAGAATAGGGCTGTTGATGAGGCCTTTTTTCATGAATTATAGACAACTTTTTGTTTCTAAGGTCAGGTGGCTGTGGCGGCCATCTTGAACTGGGTTGACTCAGAAACTTGATCATTTGTAGATGTACATACAAAGAATAAAAAGTGTGAGCTGGAAAACCTGAAACCTGTGAATCCTGCCTAACAATGGAAGAAGCATCTGCTGGAACCTGAGAGTCGTCAGGGTTTCACCATCCCTCTGAGGACCGTTTTCAGGGAAACATGGAAGTTCAAAAGTTTTGGAGAGATCCCACTCCTCCCTCTTAATGGTTCTTTATCTAGACAGCAAAAACTAATTGAAGTGAAACAAAGAAAGGTCATCGGTCTTACAGAATTGCATCCAAATTGATTCTTGATGTAAAAACACTAATAATGATGGTGGTCACTAAATGTTTGTTCAACTGTCATCTAAAGGTCCATTTCTGGTTGATTTATGGAGCATTTGAACACATGTAAACTAAGAATTTGGACTTGTAGCAGGGCACCAGCAATTTGATGTAAATTTATGTAAGATTCTCAAAATTATGTCTCAAATTAAAATGAAGAGGTTTTGTTCTATTGAAAATAAATCAGTGCATTCCACTCAAATTATTACCAGGATGCAAACTATTCCACAATCATAAGCTTTATTGTGATAAAATGTAAAATAAAATCAAGAAATACAGCAAAATAAAACAAAAGCTTTTACATCATCAAGTATGAAATTTGATAATAAACTTTCAACATTGATTTACGGTGGTATTAAACCAAACAGCTTGTAAAATGATTGGAAACATGACTGAATTATCACAGAAATATTTTGAACAGTAGAACTTCTAATTCTAATTACTCGCAATTCATGCAACCTTTATTTAGTCAGGTTAATCCCATTGAGCCTCGAAGACTCATTTACAAGAGAGACCTGTTTTCAACAAAGAAGTATGGGGAGCCGTTTCAGCCAAAATTGAATAAATAAATAAAATGGTGAAATAGCTACTGTACATTTTCCAATGTATTTTTCCCATTTTTACTTAATCTGTTCTTCATTAATACATTTTACAATTTTTATTTAATCTATTTTTGATTAATCTTTTTCCCCATTTTTATTTAATCAATTTTTTCATTAATACATTTTCCCATTTTTATTTAATCTATTTTTCATTAATACATTTTCCCACTTTTACTTAATCTATTTTTCATTTACCTATTTTCCCATTTTTACTTAATCTATTTTTCATTTACCTATTTTCCCATTTTACTTAATATATTTTTCATTAACCTATTTTCCCATTTTTACTTAATCTATTTTTCATTAATCTATTTTTCAAGTTAACAAGATTTTCTAATGTCTTTTTCCATTTACCTGATTTTGTATTTCCCATTTTCATTAATCAATTTCTCATACAATCCCTTTTTTACCCATTTTACTTTCACCTATTTTACTTTCACCTATTTTTCATTTCAACATCACCTATTTTTCATTCAACATCTGTTTGAAAAACTTTTCATTTTCCCATTTTTTTATTTCCCTTATTTATTTAGTATTTCCTTATTCATTTCTATTTTCCACGCAAAACTTGGGAAAAGAATAAATGCAAATGAGGAGAGGCGCGTCATCAGAGTACAATGGCATCCCATTGGTTGGTTAGATACAACTGCAGCACTTTCCCTCCGAAAAGCAGTCTAGTCGATGAGCAGTCAAAGTTGAAGCTGTATATTGCAAAAGTTAAAGTTAAACATAAGTCAAAGATTCATAAAACATGTCTGGCATCACACTTACAGCGTTCTAGTTCGTCTATTCATTCGGCAGCTTCCCTAAGAAGAACCGATACGGAACGTGCTGCTCCCTCTGCGTTCGCCATTGCTAGACTGCTTTTCGGAGGGAAAGTGCTGCAGTTGTATCTAACCAACCAATGGGATGCCATTGTACTCCGATGATGCGCCTCTCCTCATTTGCATTTATTCTTTTCCCAAGTTTTGCGTGGAAAATAGAAATGAATTAGAAAATAAGGAAATACTAAATAAATAAGGGAAATAAAAAATGGGAAAATGAAAAGTTTTTCAAACAGATGTTGAATGAAAAATAGGTGATGTTGAAATGAAAAATAGGTGAAAGTAAAATAGGTGAAAGTAAAATGGGTAAAAAAGGATTGTATGAGAAATTGATTAATAAAAATGGGAAATACAAAATCAGGTAAATGGAAAAAGACATTAGAAAAACTTGTTAAATTAAAAAATAGATTAATGAAAAATAGATTAAGTAAAAATGGGAAAATAGGTAAATGAAAAATAGATTAAGTAAAAATGGGAAAATAGGTAAATGAAAAATAGATTAAGTAAAAATGGGGAAATGTATTAATGAAAAATAGATTAAATAAAAATGGGGGAATGTATTAATGAAAAATAGATTAAATAAAAATGGGGAAATAGATTAATGAAAAATAGATTAAATAAAAATGGGGAAATAGATTAATGAAAAATAGATTAAATAAAAATGGGAAAATGTATTAATGAAAAATATATTAAATAAAAATGGGAAAATGTATTAATGGAAAATAGATTAAATAAAAATGGGAAAATGTATTAATGAAAAATAGATTAAATAAAAATGGGGAAATAGATTAATGAAAAATGGATTAAATAAAAATGGGAAAATGTATTAATGAAAAATAGATTAAGTAAAAATGGGAAAAATACATTGGAAAATGTAGCTATTTCACCATTTTATTTATTTATTTAATTTTGGCTGAAACGGCTCCCCATAAAAGAATGACAACAGCGACAACAATACAGTACATGTCTTTTTTTACTATGTGATCCTACTTACGAATTTTTGACATACGAGCGCCCCCTAGGGACAGAACTCGCTCGTAAGTCGGGGACTACCTGTAGATAGATAGATAGATAGCTTTATTTGTCCCCGTAGGGAAATTAGTTTGCAACATTGTCAGCAGGCATTGACATAAAGGACATACACAAACATGACATTAACATCCATCACAGCAAAGACGTTTGAGCTAACAGCTAATCTTAAGCAAACAGGCTGACCACTCATGCTGTTTGATGTCTCCTCCATCATCCATCCATCCATTATCTTCTGCTTCCAGGCCATTGGGGCAGCACATTTACCAGGACCATCATCCATCCATCCATCCATCCATTATCTTCTGCTTCCAGGTCGTTGGGGCAGCAGCTTTACCAGGGAGACACAGACATCAACAGCCACCTCTTCACCTCTTCTAGGAGGACCCCACAACATTCGCAGACCAACTGACTAATTAACAAGTAATACTTTAATGTTTTTAAATTTAATGAAAGACAAACCTTTAACATTTAAGGACAAAATTTAACCAAATTGTTTTCAAGTCTATAGCTTATTGTAAAAGCAGTTTCAAAGATCACAGTGTGACATTTTGCAATTTTAACATGAACAATGTGCACATCTAAATAATAAAAGTGAAGATTTTTTAATACATCTTTATTGTAAAAATCTATACTAAAATGGAAAATATATGGGTTTAAAGCAGACAGAGAAGGCAATAAGGTAGGATTATTAATCAGGTTTAAAAGTTACAGCTCATGAGGTACTCCATTAAAGCATGACATCTCTTCCACAACATTCATTCTGTGAAAAAGCCTTTAGGGTGTTCTTCTTCTAGTGGTGGTTAGTAAATAGCTTAAGGGAGCACTACCGCCACCAGGTGGTTTGAAGAGTTGGATTCT
Organism: Garcialebias charrua; assembly: GCA_038048925.1. Taxonomy (NCBI): domain Eukaryota; kingdom Metazoa; phylum Chordata; class Actinopteri; order Cyprinodontiformes; family Rivulidae; genus Garcialebias; species Garcialebias charrua. Next base: position 32,001 of record JBBPBX010020840.1, on the reverse strand, counting down.
GGACCCCACCTACAGAACGGGTACAGAAGTGTAAATGGAAACACAACCACACACAAGCTAACCCGAGCTGAACTGAACCACACCGTAACAGTGGAAAAGGGGCATAGGTGTCTCTTTCAGAAAAGAGAGTTGATTAGCAGAGAGATTTAATTATCATAGTCAGAATAGAACCAGGGGTGGTCAGGATGTAGACTCATCCTGACTTGGGAGATTTAAGGCTAGTTTATACTTGTTGCACGTCTTTTACCCCCCGTTGAGTGGAAAAAAGTTGTGCAACTTCCGTCTGCACTCCCGCTGCGATCCCCTGGTGACAGCCGTCCTATACATTGCCCCCAGTTAGCACTGCGAGACGCGGAGGTTACGGCTCGGAGCGTGTGATTGGTTCAAAGTTTGTGGGCATTTTTTGTTTGGATGTTAATATATGGTGTATCACACCGCTACCTGCTACTCTTCCAGAAGCCGATTTTTGTTTTTACTTTGACATGGATAGTTTTGAAGAGAAACTCGCCGAGGCGGTCCGGAGCGGGGATCCTGGCGGGACCAATCCAGTTCCTCCGTTATACCTGTCTTTGCAGTGGCTGGACACATACATTAAACACCGGGGGACTACAAACATTACAACAGGTAATGGAGCCTATCATATTAAATCCGTTTGTCCTGATAAAACATGCAGTGGGAGTGCACGTGACGTATGCAGTGGGAGGGAAGAGGGAGGGATTACTATAATGTATCTCCCATGTCTTTTCCAAGTATAAACACTCAATGCGGTCGGTGACACACACGCAATTATGTCATCACTGGGCCGCAGCCGCACGTCTTGCGTGAAGTATAAACAAAGCTTAACACACACAAAAGAAGTGGGTAGGAGACACATTGTCTCTGAGGATGTTCTGTGTCTTTGAGGGACACTTTTGTCTCTGATAAGGCATTGGTTGGATGGACGCTACATAATTTATTTAAAAAATAGTATAAGGTTAGTTTCATTAAAACTAGGGATGCACTGATCCACTTAAAAAAAAAACTTGATCCGATCACGATACCTAAATCTGGATGTGGACTGATACAATACTATTCCGATAAAATCCCAATTATTGATTTTATAAGAGGCTGTAATAATCTCCTCTCTAAAGGCAAGTGCAATTTGTACAAATATATGCATGCATGTCCAAAAACGCAACTTGAGGTAAATTTTAATGTTGGATAAGTTTCAATGTTAGAATTAAATCCTGCTAACAACACAAAGCATGTTTTTATTCCTAGCTTTAAAGTCAGAGTCAGTCAGTCATAGAGTTTTACTGTCATACACACCACATGTGGTACATGGGGTGGAATGAGATTATGTACACAGGGTCCCAGTTACATCCCACAACAAAATGTAAAAGAAAAACAGTAACGAGGTCTAAGATATGAACTAAGAAAAACATCAACTAAATATACACTAAGCACTAATAGCATAAAAACAATATGCTGAAGTGGATACTAAAGTGATTAATGGCTTCGAACATCTACTAAGTTAAAGAGACAAAAGAATATCTGAATTAGAGCACAAAGTGAATGAATTGGAGCAACATACGAGACGTGATGAATTGCTGATTACTGGATTGGACATTAAACATTTGACTTATGCTCATGCGGTTGCAAACAGGATCACAACGGAGGATTCTGCTCCAGCAGAACTGCTCACGCTGGAACAACAGGTTGTGACTTCTTTGCAAAGCAAGAATATTGAAATCAAATCTGAGGACATTTCCATCTGTCACACCCTGCCAACCAAATCTGACAAGTTCAAACCATCTATCATTGTCAGATTCATAAGCAGGAAATCAAGAAACAACTTAATAATGCAGGCGAAAAATTGAAGGGGACAAATATATATATAAATGAACACTTAACAAAAAGAAATGGAAATATAGCACGCAAAGCCAGATTGTTAAAAAAAACAATAATAATAGCAACTTGGACACTAAATGGAAATATTTGGATCAGAGTAAAGGAAGGGTCACTACCGAAAATGATCAGAGACCTGAAGGATTTAGAATAATTCAAAAAGGAGTGTCATTAAATAGAATATCTGAATAAATTAGTACATGATAATTTAACATAAGTTAAATCAAATGGACAAACACATTGATATATGACTAATGAAGACTTAAGAGACTAAAATTAACAAGCTCTACAGTTTGGATGAGGTGATCGATTCACACATTTTTCCAATAGTTAATGAATCAGAATATTATAACAACAAACAATTTAATAATATTGATTTAGCAGAGGGAGCTCAATCTATCATTTATTTTAATTGTAGAAGTATAAATGCAAACATATCTGCAATAATTGATTATCTAAAACAACTAAATAGAACTTTTTCCAATAATAGCATTTTCTGAAACCTGACTTCATGATTCAAATATGGACAATATTAATTTGGAAGGATATGAGTTATAGTACAGACATAGAAATGGTAAAAGGGGTGGTGGAGTCGCTTTGTTTGTTAATAACAAAATTAATAGTAAAATTATTAGCAAAATCTCGTTGACTATTGATAATGTCATGGAATTATTAACTATTGAAATAATAACTAAGAAGTCTAAGAATATAATAATAAGTTGTATATATCGATCACCCGAATCAAACATAGAACTATTTTCTGAAAAAATTATGGACGTGCTTGGGGGAAGTTGTAATAAAACAAAAAAAATTTGTGGTGACTTTAATATTGACTTGGGAAATATGACGGACTCAAATAATATTGGCACATTTATAAGTTCAATGCAAAGTTTAAATCTTTATCTGTTAATATCCAAGCCTACCAGAATCACATCTCAGTGCCACAATAATTGACAATATTTTTACAAATATAATAGATGGAGAAGTGATTGGTGGCATTTTAACGACTAATGTAAGTGATCATTTGCCGGTTTTCATGCTTTACAAAACTGATCAATGTAATACAAAAACAGTTAAAATAAAAAAAAACAATAATAAAAACATCCAAAAAAGCCTTGGATAAATTAAAGGATGATTTGAGTAAACAAAACTGGATGGATGTGTATGTTGATGATGTAAATATTGCTTATGACAATTTTATGAATATCTTGGGAGCTCTATACGAAAATAATTGTGTGGAAAAAAATATATAAAGACAAAGATTGTTCATAAACCATGGATGACAAAAGGACTGAAAAATGCTTGTAAAAAAAAAAAAATCATTTGTATTCACTTTTTCTGAAATCAAGGACGAAAGAATCCGAAGAAAAATATAAGAGGTATAAAAACAAACTGGTATGGATTATAAGACGACATAAAAAGACTTATTACAGTGGTTTATTAGATAAAAGTAAAAAAGACATCAAGACTACATGGCATGTAATGAATGATGTTTTGAAAAGTAAAGACTGGAGTATCACAATGTTTTGTTAAGGATGATACTGAAATCTGTGAGCAAAGTGAAATTGTCAATCAATTATTTTGTTGACTCCGGCCGAAGTCTTGCAACTAGCATACCAGATGTACAAGGAAGTGTAACTTATGCAGTTAATGGTTGCAATGAGAATTTTGTTCTTGATGGAACTGACAAAAATGAAATGATGAACATGGTTACAAAAACTTTCAAACAAAAAATCTAAAGACTGGTTAGACATGGATATGACCCTTGTGAAGGAAATGATCAGTTTTGTCATTGAGCCTTTTACTTATATATGTAATTTGTCATTCTCAACAGGGATATTCCCTGAGGGTATGAAAATTGCAAAGGTAATTCCACTCTATAAAAATGGTGAAAAATGTAAGTTTGATAACTATAGGCCAATATCATTGCTGCCCCAGTTCTCTAATGCCTCTTATCAACAGGTCCTGTTCGCGCTCGTTCGGGCTCGTTCGGGCTCGTTCGTAACTAGTTAACAACTAGTTATGGGATGTACCCACAGGGTCCTGTTCACGTGAAACCGGTCCTATTTTGGTGCCTGCCTCACTGAGGTACAAAGGTCCAGTTCTCTAGGGTCCAGTTATGACATCAGCACAGTGTGGTCACTGATTGGTCAGGGGGCGTAGTCCTAGGTCGGAGGGCGGAGATTCAGTCTTCTCCAGTAGGTGGCGGTATGCACCTGAACGTTGTTTGCAATCCGCCAAGAAGAAGAAGAAGAAGAAGAAGAAGAAGATTCAGTCTTCCAGGAAATGCAAACTGCCATCCCGCCAAACTCTAGAACAACAAGTTGGAGGAGCACATTTTTGAGAATTAACACAGGCTAATAATTATGTCACAACCGTGGTCAAACGCGGAGGTTCAGGCTTTTCTGTATTTGCTGGCCGATGAAAATATTCAGAGGGAGCTGGATGGAGTGACGTGCAATGAAAAGATTTTTCAAGAGGTGTCTGCGCAGGTGAGTGTTTTCTAACTTTAAGCATATTTCCAGTGAGTCATGCAACTGTTTCTTAGCTTTTTTGGACTGCGGAAAGACCGTTTCAGAGACTGACTTCAGGCAACAGCCGAGAGGCTTTTAGGAAAAAAAAAAAAAAAAAGATGGCGGAACGGCTCGTTTCTCTGAAATATAACAAGAAAATCACATAAACAATATTTGTTAGCTCGAAATTGTAGCAGAGGAGGTGTGTCTGAGTCTATCATTTGCTTAATAAATGCACTTTAATGGTCTAATTCGCCGAGTTGGCAGCTGTTTTCAAGGTTCGAAGCAGAGCAGAATGTGGAGTATGGCAGGCCGTTTGAGTCGATAATAGCGAGTGAAGATTCTCAGTCATCCAGGACATGGTAAATTCTAAAAAGTGCAAGGAAGGAAAAAAATAGTCTAAAGCATAGTATAATAAATAAAGTCCAGTTGTTTTTGTCTTGAACTTTTTTGAATTTATCATTATAGCCACGTTTTCATATTACGTGATACAACCGCCAACTTCATGCCATACATGTTACTTCTGTTTTTGTTTTTGGTTTGATTTGGTTCAGTCAGAATAAATGGAAACGGTCATATCTCAGTCCAAAAATGGTTTATAAATATGGGGAAAAATCCATAAATTTGTCACTTAGGCCTATAGGCCTGTATTAATGTGTAATGTGATTTATTTCAGGTTAATCAGTCAGTTCCTGTGTAAAGATCCTCTAGCCGTGGGTGTCCTTGGAGAAGGATGGGACAAGTCACTGCACTGTAAAGCAAGTATGTCATGACAGAAACACTCCAAACTTTGAAAATTACAGATAAAAGCAAAGGACAATGATGTTTAGAGGAGATTATAACAATAATTTTGTGTTGTTTGCCAGATGGGGCAGTGAAAACAGCCAGCCAGACATATGAAGCCATCGCTGAACTGCTGCATCAGGATCTGATCTTGTGACTCCAGACTACACATCAACTGCAGCCGAACAGACCTCAGAGCTTCTCCTGATGCTCTGCTCTCCTGCACCTTGTCCACATTGTGCCAAAGATGTCCTCGGTGCCTCAGTAAAAAAAAAAAACAGTCCTGCATTGACAACACAAACAGGTCCTATGAACTCAGCAGATGTCATACAAGCTCAGTTTGTGACGGAGCAGGGGTACTGTGACTTCATGGTGTTTTTCATTCAACCTTTATTTAGTCAGGTAAATCTCATTGAGCCTCGTGGACTCTTTTACAAAAGCGACCTGCTACAAACTAAAGAACTTTAGTTCTGGGTCAGATGACTTTATTCACAGAGGATTGTGTCTGATGGTGAGTTCTTTACAGAAGCAGTGAAAAATGTAGAAATGTTCTACAGGTCAGCATTTTTACCTGAGCTATTGGCCAAATTTTACTTTTAATTATTGTTACATGTTTTGGAACAACAGGTTAAGATTCCAGTGATGATATTTTAAGTTCATATTTCATACATAACTGCAGATTTAGTAATATGTTTTTCTGTTTCTACAAATAACACCAATCTTTCATTTTTTAAAACTGTTACAATTTTATTGACATGTAACATTTACAGTATTTAAATAAAGTTGCTTTGATATTTTGATTGGAATTGATTGATTACATATTGTTAAGTTTATATTACAAATGTTTTAGTTTGGAACACACTTGTTGATCAACTGGGACAATGGAGCGGCGCAGATTTTTTAGGATGCATGCCACTTTCAGTTTTGTCCAAAGTAGTGTACTCCACCATCATCAATGTGTGTATATATAAATATATATGTATATATATATATATATATATATATGTATATATATATATATGTATATATGTGTATATGTATGTACTGTATATATAAATATATATGTATGTACAGTATATATTATGTATGTATGTGTACATATATGTGTATATATACACACATGTATGTATATATATAAACACGTGTGTGTGTATATATATATATATACTCACGCATATGTTTGTATGTGTACACATGTATGTATATACAATATATATACATATATGTGTATATATACACACACATATATATATATATATATATATATATATATATATATATATATATATATATATATATATATATATATATATATACTGTATATGAACATTTGTCTGTGGCTGAAAAAGCCACAGACAAAGCAGAATGTTCAAAAAAGAAACAAGCTCATCCACTTTGGTTGTGTGTTCTTTTCCAGCTCTTCTTCTAATGTGTGTGTTAGTGGTTAATAAAGAGCTTAATGTATCACTAGCGCCACCAGCTGGTTAGAAGCGTTGATATTAATGATCCACCCACTGCAGGAGAATTACCCGCCCACTGCAGGAGAACTTCACGCCCACTAAAGGGGTCCTAAGCGTGCAGTGGGTACAGAAATAAACCGGTCCCATAGGAACTGGCCCAAACTAGCCACAATGGGACCTTACAGGAACCAGACCTGTTGATAAGAGGCTTAAGATACTAGAAAATTATTTTGTTATCAGACTGGATAGATTTCTTGATAAACAAATGGTTCTGAGTGATAATCAATATGGTTTCAGAAAAAGTCATTCAACATCAATGGCTCTCATGGACTTTATAGAACAAATAACTACAGCTATAGATGAAAAACAATATTGTGTCAGTATCGTTGTTGACCTCAGAAAAGCCTTTGATACTATTGATCACTGCATTCTTTTGGAGAAATTGTACAAATATGGAATGAGGGGTCAAGTATTACAATGGGTATCTAGTTATCTGACTAATAGGACGCAAATTGTTCAAATGAAGTAAGATCCAAACTTGCTAATGTTAAGTGTGGGGTCCCACAAGGTTCAGTGCTTGGTCCAAAGTTGTTTCTTTTGTACATAAATGATTTGGTGAATGTGTCGGGGCTGTTTAGGTGTGTTCTGTTTGCAGATGATACCACTTTTTTTTGTTTGGGAACAAATTTGGATCATATGCTGAACATGATGGAAACAGAGTTTATAAAAATACAGACTTGGTTTGGGCTTGACAAATTATCGCTAAATTTGAAAAAAAAAATTATATGGTATTTAGTAATAGAAAAACCACAGTTGATGCTATATTTAACACTAATGGTAATATAATTAGTAAAGTGAAAGAAGTGAAATTTTTGGGTGTAGTTATTGACGAGAACCTGACCTGGAAATCTCATCTTAATTATTTGAGAACAAAGATAGCCAGATCTATTGCTGTTTTATACAAGGCAAAATAATTATTTAACAAAAAAGCACTACTTATATTGTATAATGCGATAGTTCTTCCATATTTGACTTATTGTGTTGAAGTTTGGGGAAAGGCTTGTAAAACGTCTACAAATTCTATTTTTATTTTACAGAAAAGAGCAATAAGAATCATCTCAGGAAAGCATTACACTCACCCATCTAACATACTATTTCAACAGCTAAATTTATTAAAGTTTTATGAACTGGTTGACTATGGAATTCTTCAGGTTATGTACAGAGCTCATACAAATTCCTTACCTCCATATATTCAATCTTATTTTATTAAGAGAGTCATTAACTACAATTTAAAAGGATTAGCATTGTTTGTAAAACCAAAAATTAGAAAAAAACTCTAAGGAATGATGCACATCAGTTCAAGGAATAAAACTGTGGAATGTTTTGGATAAAAGTTGTGAAAACGCCTCCTCAATGTTTTTGTTTAAGCAAATGGTAAAAAGTAGTCTATTGAAAAAATATGAAATTGTTTAGCCTATTCTTTTGAAATCGGTTGTTCTTGGCACGGAGTCAGTTTTTGACTTGGTATGTTATATAATGCCTATTTAAGTTTGAATGTAATTTATGTATTTTATTTTACAAGTTTTTTTTTTTAAGGAGCAGATGTTATAAGATTTTATCTTCTTTCTGCTTCCTTTCATTTTCTTTGTAAATTGTATTTTTTGTTTTGTTTTAATATTTACTCAATTTTAACTGAAAATGAATAAAGTTTTGAAAAAAAAAAAGTTCATGGCAAAAACCAACAGACATGTTCCTGATTTTAGTATTTTACATCGCTTTATAATGTAGCTCTTTTGTTACGTTTTATTTATTTATTTATTTTAATTTAAATAATTTTCTTTTATTTTTCCAGTTCATATGCTTTTTTATGATTGTCTACTGTTGTACTGTATGTCCTGGAGGGTAAATGTAAACTATATCTTGGCTGCAAATATTCAATCAAGCAGCGAAGCAGGCTGTCTGATTTCAGTCAGCTGCGCTCAGTCCGCTCCTCCTCCGAGACGGTCAGACTGAGCGCAGCTGACGGATATTAGACAGCCTGCTTCGGACTAAACGAGAGGAACACACCACTGAAGCCAGGGAGCTCAAATGTCCAAAGTAAAACTAACTTTACAACAGTGCCTGGTTAAACAATTCTTGTGCTCTTTAATGTGGTGCTTTTCAGATGTTTATTAAGTTTGATGTATTGTAGGTCACAATGGAACTTTCTTCTCTTGGTACAGCGGCTCTGCAGACATTGCACGTTGCTGTCTTGCGGTGTTTAGTGTAAAATACTTCCACACAGCGGACATGTTGAGATGAAAAGTTGGTTAGCCGTTAACCACAGTAGTGCTCTCAGTCCTCATGTATCTACTCACATTTTAGTTGACTTCAAACTATGAAATGAATTTCCATCAGAAAATCCATTCCTTAGTTTGATTCCCTGCCGGCAGGGAATCACATGTGGAGATGTTTCAGCAGACATAGACATTCATCATGGATCGGAAATCTCTGCATATTGTATCGGAAAAAATCTGATAGGTAAATTATGCTGGTATAGGAGGCCGAGGCCAATACTGATACCTGATCAGCCCCATCCTTAATTAAAACACAATTAGTTGATCTGCATGATAAATCTGTTAATTAACCAAGTAACTAACTGATTAAATAACAATTCTCTCAGGAATTACATGAATAACATTTCATGGGGTCTGACTGTTTGAAAAACAATTTGATTGGTTGGTTGGTTCTCTTCACATATTGCACAACCACTGAACCAGTATTTTAGAACCAACATCTATAGTCCAAATTATGATCTAAGGTTTAATTAGTTTGTTTTTAAAGTATTCTTGAGAAATTAGGAGCAAATCATAGATTAGGAACTTGTTCAAAAATTGTTACAGAATATATTTTACAAAATCAAAATTAATTTTATTTGGGTGTTAAAACACCAGTTGCATCTCATGGCCTATAATAGTTATTTTAATATTTTCTGGTAGAAAGATTCCACTCCAGCATGGACCCTCATGTGTCTGTTTAAATTTGTCTTATGACTAAATCTTTGTCCACAAAGATCACAAGGAAATGGCTTGTCTCCTGTGTGGACTCTCATGTGTAAATTTAAACTTGTATTCCGACTAAATCTTTGTCCACAAAGATCACAAGGAAATGGCTTGTCTCCTGTGTGGACTCTCATGTGTCTGTTTAAATCTGGCATTTGACTAAATCTATGTCCACAAAGATCACAAAAAAATGGCTTGTCTCCTGTGTGGACTCTAATGTGTGAGTTTAAATGTGTCTTACGACTAAATCTTTGTCCACAAAGATCACAAGGAAATGGCTTGTCTCCTGTGTGGACTCTCATGTGTTTGTTTAAATTTGCCTTCTGACTAAATCTTTGTCCACAAAGTTCACATGGAAACGGCTTGTCTCCTGTGTGGACTCTCATGTGCGAGTTTAAATTTTCCTTATGACTAAATCTATGTCCACAAAGATCACAAGGAAATGGCTTGTCTTCTGTGTGGACTCTCATGTGTAAGTTTAAATTTACCTTACGACTAAATCTATGTCCACAAAGATCACAAGGAAATGGCTTGTCTCCTGTATGGACTCTCATGTGTTTGTTTAAATTTGCCTTCTGACTAAATCTTTGTCCACAAAGTTCACATAGAAACGGCTTGTCTCCTGTATGGACTCTCATGTGTGAGTTTAAATTTGCCTTCTGACTAAATCTATGTCCACAAAGATCACAAGGAAATGGCTTGTCTCCTGTATGGACTCTCATGTGTTTGTTTAAATGTGATTTGGAAGTTAATATTTTACCACAGTCATCACAGCTTATTGATTTTGGCCTTGCCTGGACTTTCATGCATGACTCTACATTTTTCTTCTTTCCAACACATTTCTTATTAAGCAGACATCTTGAAGACTTCACTCCTGAATGACTTGTCATGTGTCTTTGAAGTGTCCGGTTACTGACATACTGCTTACCACACTCAGAGCAGCTCAAAGATTTTTTGACTGTTTTTACTTCTGATTCAGGAGCCCTGCTCTCCTTCCAGTCTTTCATACTGTCTTCATGTTCTGATTCAGAGTCTGATAAGTTCTTTAGCAGATTGTCAGGATCGGTCATTTCACCATCCTCTTCATCGTCCTCGTTAACGTCAGTCTTTGAAGAGCTGGAACTGCCCTTGTGAATTGTTAAATCTGGGTTCCTGGTCATTTTTTTTTTTAAATCCTCCTCACTCTTTAAAGAAACTGTAGTGACCTAAAATCTGATATTGGTCTCCACCATATTAAGTTGGTCACCCACCAGACTGGTCTAAGGGTCTTTTCTTACACTTTATGATAAGAGGCTCTGCGTCCTGCTGGTCAACATCAGGCCTTCAGTCTTGAGGAACTTCTTCTTAATCAGCTCTAAACAGAGGCAGGAACCACTGAAACACATGTACAATAAAGACAATGTTACTTCAACACACACACACACACACACACACACACACACACACACACACACACACACACACACACACACACACACACACACACACACACACACACACACACACACACACACAATTTTACCCTCACAATCACCATCTTCTAGGGGTGTAACGGTAAAATGTAAAATCACATCTGGGTTTGATTAATTTTCGGTACAAAAAAAGACAAAATAAAGAATTATAAAATGTTTATTTTGAAAATATGCCAAGTAAACAATACGTTTGTACAAAAATAAATAAAAGCGACCCATTTGGGTGATATTTTAAATAAACGGCACTCTTTACAATCAATAAACTATACTAACAATAATAAAAATCTTAATAAATACAATAACAGTCAGAACCAGAACAATAAGCAGCAACAGACTGTTAACAATCTATTTATGGATTTTTTCCCATATTTTTAGACAAATTTTTGGCTCTGATATCGCCGTTTTTCACTTTGGCCAACAAAACTGGTGCAATACCACTTTTGTCCGCTAGGGGACACTTCCAGAGAGTACACCGACCGTTTCTAGCTCGTGTCCGAAAAAAAGCCTCTCTGCTCGGACTGAATGTTGCTGCCCGACCTCCTGCTCTGGAGGTAGCTACCATTTAGCTGTGTTGTTAGCTGTTTTTTTAGCAAGATAACTCATAAACCACACCGCGGATTTTCTTGAAACTTACAGAGCGTAATTATTTGGTGGTCATTTACAACCTGTTAGCTGCAGAAGATTTTTAGAGCTAAAAAAAAAATCGTTTTTAGCATGTTAGCGGTTAGCTACCATAAACAGATACCAGTGGTGGGCAGATGAACGCTAGGGAGCGCTAAAGCGCTAATCCGCTTACAGTGGACCTAAACTTTTTGTCAGCGTTTTTGTGAATTGACTAACTTTTATAATTCATAAGCGGATTTGTGCTATTTTTATTTAAAATGCAGTACCGCTAATAACTAATTATCTATCAGTAAAAACCAATAAACTTATTTACAAGCTCTTATGCTGCTTGTTTTACCTTTTTCCCCACGTAAAGAGCAGAGAGGAGGAAGGGTGTGAGGGGGAGGGGGGCAGAGCTGAGAACAGACTCGGATCTACCATGTGCCTGGGGATCCCATTTCAGCAGGGGCCCCGGCCCCGCCGCCCCCCTGCCAGTCACCTACATCCCTAACATTGATCCTGCTTGTTAATGTACATTTAACATAAAAATAATTATAGTTACGATGAAAACGATCATTAAATACGCAATAAAAAAAACGGTCGATTTCTTTATCCCCCTACTAAAAATGGACTATTCCATCTTGACATCTTCCGGGTCAGAGGTGAACTCAGGGGCTAATTCTGTGGCTACTGTTTGTGCTGGGTACTTGGATAAATCCGCAGACAACCCCGCTGTTTCAAGCCAAATTAACGCGGCCGGATGATTTTATTGTGTGTTTTGTGTCGACCATTCGACGGTGAGTCGTTATTTTTATGTATTTTAGTTACTTTTCATTAAATCTGTTGACTACCTATAGAATGTTGACATCTTCCGGATCAGAGGTGAACTGGACGCTAACTCTAGCTGGTTGTGCTTGGTTTCTTGGATAAATCCGTAGAGAACCCAGCTGTTTCAAGCCAAATTAACGTGGCCGGATGATTTTATTGTGTGTTTTGTGTCAACCATTCGACGGTGAGTCGTTAGTTTCATGTATTTGGGTTACTTTTATGTATAAATGCGGTGGCGACACACCCGTGTATTTGAGATTTAAACGTGGTTTTAGGGATTAAAAGATCATTCTATTTTTTGTTAATTTCGTGGCCGAATAGAATATATGTACGTAAAGTATTAAATAAATCCTTTGATTTTTGTAATTTCATCCTTTTAGGATCATTTTTGTTACTTTTCAGTTGGCAGTGTAGTGCAAATATTGATAACGCTGCCGGCTATATATAAATATATAATATATAAATATATAAATAGCGGATTAGATTAGCTTCCCCTAATTTTCATGGCATTTGTGCTTTTGAAATTGTGGACCTAAAAAAATTAATAAGCGTTTTAGAAATTGTGGAACTAATTTTTTAATTAGCGTTGCCCACCACTGACAGATACCTACTGTTTAGATAAACAGCTCTTAAACCACTCGACAGATATTTTTTCTGCTGCCAGTGTGTAATTATATGGTTTTAATTTACAATATGTTGGCCTGGATGAAACATTTGAGATAAAATTTGATTTTTTACCATTTGTTTTCGTAGCGCACGCGGCCGTTTTGAAGAGTCAAACCGAAACAATTTACCATAAATCCAACAGATTTGACCATTTCATGAATTGATTAAGGAAAGGTTAAGCTCAGGAACCCTTGTGCTATAATGTCAGCTAAGAAATATAATTTTTCTCAGCAAAGAAATAATTGTTTTTACCGTGTTTACTTGTAAATTCCTTCGTGCTGGCTCGCTTCTGTGGCCGCCATTTTAAGCAGGGCAACAGAGGCGCTGATGTGCCGCGTAGCGGTGACACATAATAGATGCGTGTTGTATTCCGACAAATACGATAAAAGTAATTAATACATAGTTCCTATGTGACGTCACATCTGTGTAACTTCCGGGTGGACCCTCATTTCGAGAGGCAGCGCAGCTAATGGATGTTCATTTTTCACGTTTTTTTGTTTGTTAATTTCTAATTAATTGCAATGGTTACTTCGAGTTGGGTCAGTGGGTGTTCCAGTCGGGTAGACGTTTGGGCAACGCGCAGGTTTCACTTAATCAAAAAAAAGTAAATGTGAAGGATTTATCTCATCTGAGAAGCGCACAGCAGCTCCATCGCTCTCTCGGATCTGCTCAGAAGACGTCGTGCTTTTGGCCGGTAAACAAATATTCTACATAAATCATTTTGTGAAACAATGTTAGAGTACAACTGTCTGTGTGTTAGAGCTGTTTTTTTTCCCCATTATTTAGCAACACCGTCTTGCATGCTGTGGTTAGCTTAGCATCTCGCTAACGCGACAACGGCCTCCTCACGGTCTCGCCGGTCCACCGGGACCGGCGGGGAGACCATCCCAGTGGGAGAAGGAGGACGGGAGCCAAGTCGTGCGGGCGACGCGTCGGTCCCATGGGACGTGCCCCTGCAGCCGCGACAGATCCACGCCGTCCGACCTGAGCTCGACGGACCCTCTGCTCCAGATGCTAACGACATGCTAACTTCCAACACGGTAAAACTCAAAGTGCTGGTTCTGGTCTGTGTTCAGCCTGGACTGTTTGTTGGCTGTGTGTTATTTTAGTTAAACCTTTTTTTAGCTGGTTAGATATGATTGAGACAGTTTACACATCTTTTTTGGATTTAAAGCTGTGAAGCACTGTGCTGTGAAGCCGGTGTGCGCTCCTCGTAGTAATTAAATAATTAATGATATCAGAGTAACTACTTTGTGACAAGTTGTCCGCTTCGTCTGCCATGATTTCTTTCTCCAACTCATTTAACTCTGACCACTGCCAGCCTTGGTGAAGCTAGTAATGTATTTAGCTGTGGTAGCAGACTGTGTGTTTGTCCGCCATTTCTGCCTTTAGGAGTGGCGAAAAACCCGGTATTGCGCAATATTCGCCAGTATGTGGGAACTATGTATTAAATTTGAAGTGCGTCAGTTAACACTGCCGCACATCTTACAGCTACTTCAGTGGGACAAATTTGCACGGCTCACCTGTAATTATAGTATTAATAATAATACATTTATACACGTGAATACATGACTGCCTGATCACATCTGATCTGATCAGTATTATTAAAGACTCAAAAAAGGCGTTCAATACAGAAACAACTGGACTTTATTTGTAACAAAAGATGTTTCGCTCATCATCCGATGAGCTTTCTCAATTCAATGCGGAGACTATGAGAGGGAGAGAGAAGTTATAAGGAAGCTGGGCCACTTACACGCACCAACACATGTAAATTGGAAGCTAACACACACACATACTTGGGATAACACGTGCCTGTGACCCATTCAAAGTTCAGTGTGTGAAAGCAGAGCTTGCAGAAAACACACACACATCCTACTGTATGTAAATTGACAAAAAACACACTTCACACATTGATAACAGGGATCTGTCAAAGTCTTTGTTAGTCTTATTCACAAGTGAGGCTCCTCTGTTCTCATCAGGTGGGAAGCGTCTGGGAACCAGCTGCAGAGCCGCACCATAAGTTTTAGAAAGTTGAAATCTGAGACCTCCTCCTCTGTTTAACGATGGTTTCTCTCGTTTTACATAAACAGCTTCCTTCACACCTCTCTCAAACCACCTGTGCTCTCTGTCCAAAATATGTACATTCTGGTCCTCAAATGAGTGTCCCTTGTCCGTGAGATGGAGGTGAACAGCTGAGTTTTGTCCAGAGGAGTTGTCTCTCCTGTGTTGGGACATTCATCTGTGAAGAGGCTGTTTAGTTTCTCCAATGTAGAGGTCTGGACAGTCCTCGCTGCACTGGACTGCGTACACTACATCACTCTGTTTGTGTGTAGGTGTTTTGTCCTTAGGATGGACCCGCCTCTGTCTGAGCGTCCTGCTGGGTTTGAAATGTACTGGATGTTGTGTTTGTTGAAAATCCTTCTGAAATTCTCTGATAGTCCAGCCACATAAGGGATGACAATGTTTTTTCGTCTGTTCTCCTTTTTCTGTTTATTAGTGTGTTTTGTCGACTTCCTCGCTGACTTGACAAAAGCCCGGTTAGGGTGTCCACATGTTTGGAGAGATTTTCTATGTGTTTCTGTTCCTTTTTCTTCCCTTCTGTCTTTGTGGGGATGTGTTCGGCTCGATGCTGTAAAGTTCTGATGACAGAAAGTTTGTGTTCCAGTGGATGATGAGAGTCAAACAGGAGATACTGGTCTGTGTGGTATGGTTTTCTGTAAACTTCAATGTTGAGACTGTCCTCTTCCCCCAGGTACATTGGCCCATTTCCCTTCATGAAAATCATAAATACAGTACCTCCACTGTGCGACTACAACTACCTGCCTCGATGAGGATTCACCCTACGTTCCACGGGTCCCTCATCAAACCAGTGGTGTCTAATACGTCAAGTCCTCCAGCCAATCTTCCTCCCCTTCCCCATCTTATCAACAATGAGCCTGCCTTTACAGTCAGATGTCTGCTGGATGTACGTCGACGAGGGGAGAGGATTACAGTACCTGGTGGATCGGGAGGGTTATGGTCTGGAGGAACAATCCTGGATCCCAAGATCTCAATACTTGGACCCAGGTCTCATCTCCTCTTTTTACAGGGACCACCCTGAAAAAAGGACAAAATCGCCAAGAGGCGATTCTTGAGGGAGGTGGGGTGCTTTAGGATTTCTGGCTCTGTCAGCCACACTCACAATTTTTCCCACAGCGGTGGCAGTTTCCACAATCAACCACACACACACCTGCACTTGATTCTGAGGAACGACTCTGGAAGAGCTTAAAAGCCTCAGCCAGACACTCCTTCTATGCTGGAACATTACCAGGTCTCTGGTAATTGGTGATGAACTGTTCCTAAAAAAATAATTTATAGCCCTTTCACTATAATCTTGTTTTTGAATCTCCACAGTGACTTCCTAGTCCATGACTCCACTCAGCCTTCCTAGGCCTTTAGGTTTTGCTGTGAATTCTTATTCACTTGGATTGTATTCACCAAAGAAACTACTCAAGAAAACTGCAGCCTGGAAAGAAACCATTTACCTAGCAACTAACCTGATCCTCTCTCCAACAATCCTCACTTCTCAACCAGGAACCTCCAGCAGAACCAGAAACTCTCCTTCTCTCATGGACTGGCTACAACAAAGACTTTATTTAAGTAAGAAAGAACTACTATCATTTCCTTAAAGATATCTCAATTTAACAGATCCATTACGCACCATTGTCCTCTTCTCTCTCTGCAGCTCCCGCACCTGTGAATAAAATATTATTTTTGATAACTCTGTTTCTGTTTTTCTGTCCGGTCTGCCACTTGGGGTCAAACTATACTACAAATATGACAAGTTTACTTACAAGAGGGCAGAGTTCAAAACAGCCTTACGCAGATGTTAAATTGAAGCTCCGGTCACGAGGTCTGCCTAAGGACAGTATAAAGAAGTCCTTTTTAAAATGCTTATCAGAAAAAGATGAGGTCAAGATGACCTCTGCTTTCCAGCTTACAGACAATGGAGGAGGAGGCATTGGAGTTTATCAGGTGTGCAGGCTCTGTGCTTCTCACAAAGCTCTAAGCGGTCTCTCATGGGCAGAAAAGCAACTCTCTAATTCACACATAGTTTAACATTAGTTACTAATAAATATCCATAACCTCTACCTAAATTCCCCTGACACTTATAATTGTGAAAAAAGTAAAATTATGAGATTTAAGTTTTACTTCGTACTTCAAAGCAGAGCAAGCTTTATTTTAGACATTAAAGGTGTCGCTGCAAATAAACAGAATTTAAAATGTGTGATTTTAATGGGATTTTCAAAATAAAATAAAATATCAACAGGAAACTGAAATAATTCTGAACTGGACTGCTTTTATCTTGAACACCTAATCACCATGGCGTGCTGGAAAACGTTTGTCCTACTGCATACGTTCTCACCCCACGATGGATACCTCACAGGTTGGTGTGTCGAATCTGGGATGTAATCTCAGAAGCTGAGGTCTTCCAAAAAATAATCTATGGCTGTTTAGAAGAACTGACATTCCTCCCTCTGCTTGGATCTGGTAGTGGCGAGATAGGCAGGATCTTCCAGATGTCCACGATGAAATGGTGAACAATGAGAGTCCAGTGGTTTAATTATACCAGATTCTCAGAATTTTCGCAGCTTCAAAAACCAACACATTCAGACGTATTTGGAAGATGGGCTACAACTGTCTGGTTCCTAGGGTCAAGCCACTTCTGAACCTGAGCCAACATAGGAAGCGTCTCAACTGGGCCAAGGAGAAGAAGGGCTGGACCATTGGCCAGTGGTCCAAGGTCCTCTTTTCAGATGAAAGTAAAGTGGGCCTTTCATTCGGAAATCAAGGTCCATGCCACTAGCATGCCATCACAGTGCTCGACTTTCCAGCCAACTCGCCGGATCTAAACTCCATTGAGAATCTATGGGGTATTCTCAAGAGGAAAATGAGGAGCACCAGACCCAACAACAAAGAAGAGCTGACAGCAAACATTGAAGAAATCTGGGCTTCCATAACTCCCAGGCAATGCCACAGGCTGATTGCCTTAATGCCACGTTACATCTAGGCAGCGATTAAGACAAAGGGATACAGTACCCAACCAAGTATTGAAAACTGACTTATCATTTTGAAAGTACCATACGTTGATTGCTTTGTTGTGATCGTAATTTCTTTCTTTTTTTCTGTAAAAACTGAATAGTAGTGTGGGCTGATTTCTCCACAGTATTCAAATTTTTTGAATTCCTGTTTTCGTGGGTTTCATGAGCTACAAACCGGATTCCAAAAAGCTAAAAGGAATACTTCTGTGACGCACGGATCGCCGCTGAATATGCTCGATTGTGGAAAATATCCTGAAATAATTATTCCAGCCTCAATTATAAATGTGTGCTAAATTATATCATGTAAGCTGATTTAATACAACACATATTTGATATAAGGCTGCACGATTAATCGCATTTGCGATTATCTCGCGATATGTTAAAATGCGATTCACTAATCGCACGGGCTGCGATTTGACTGGTCACGCTTCTCTGCATCACACCGGTCTGGCCGCGCGCAGCTCTGAGCGAAGCAAAACAGAGAGAGAGCAGGGAGGAGCAGACTGTGCGCTACAACACAGTTGCTTTAGGCTCAACAGAAGTCATAAAAGTTATAAATTCAGGTAAGTTAGCTCATTTAAACGTGTATCTGAGAGCGCGAGCTGGTCACGTGACTTGATAGTGAGCCGGTTTGGCCGCGCGCAGCTCTGAGGAGCAAAACAGAGCAGGAAGGATGGAGGAGACCGTGCGCTCGGCAGCACGGTGGCACAACTGGTAGAGCTGCTGCCTCTCAGCGAGAAGGTTGCCGGTTCAAATCCCGGTCCGGGGCCTTTCTGGATGGAGTTTGCATGTTCTCCCCGTGCACGCGTGGGTTTCCTCCGGGTACTCCGGTTTCCTCCCACAGACCAAAAACATGCTTGTTAGGCTGATTGGTGACTCTAAATTGACCCTAGGTGTGAGTGTGAGAGTGGATGGTTGTTTGGTGTGAGTGAGACAGGTCCCTCTTGTAAATGAGTCCCCGTGACTCAACGAGGCTAGCCTGTATAAATAAAAGTTGAATTGAATGAATTATTATTATTATTATTATTAAACGTGTATCTGAGAGCGCGAGCTGGTCACGTGACTTGGTAGAAAACACCACGCCCACACAAACATCTAAACGCATGCGTTTGGAGAGTTCTCCGGGCACATCCGCGTCTTCTGAAAAGAGTTTCACGGAGGTATTAGAATCTATTGATAAAAAGCTAACTAGTTTGGATACTAGACTGGCTTTAGTTGAAGTTCTGCACAAAGAATTTCATTCACTTAGAGAATCCTTGGAATTTAGTCAAGCTCAAGTGACGTCACTCGCTGCAGAGAACCAAGCGCTGCGGGGTGACGTGAAACAATTAACAGAGCAAGTGACACAGATGTCCGGTGAAAACAAGAAATTCAAAGAGTCCATTCTGGATCTACAAAGTCGAAGCATGAGAGATAATCGTTATTTTCTGGGGTACCGGAGCGGGGGGGAGGACGCTGAGGTTACGATCCATGACTTCATTCAACATCAGCTTAAACTCCCGAGCAAGACGGTAATAATAATAATAATAATAATAATAATGAATTCAATTTATAATGCACTTTTCATTAATAAAAATCTCAAAGTGCTATCTCGTTGTTCAGCCTGATGTCTCCTCATCTCTGTTGGCCAAAGTTTCCTTTAAATAATAGTTTCGGAACGGGTACAGACGAACTGAAATCAATAAAATGCAATGGTAAGAAGCATCACTTTTGACCGCGTTCACAGGCTCGGAGCTAAGAAACCCGATAACACGCGTCCTCGACCAATTGTGGTTAAATTTGAGCATTATAAACAGAAAATGCAAGTTATCAGACAGGGCCGGGAGCTGCGTGGGACGGGATTTAGCGTTAATGATCAATTTCCGACATCCTTGACCGAAGACGCGTTTTGTTTCTAATCAGGAAGAATTTTTTTTCTGAAGGAGCCAGGGCTTCAGTAACTGTTGACAAACTTTATGTTAATGGTCAGCTGTACAGGGAACGGGACGTCACTCCATGGCTGTATTAGAGGAACCGCAGGTTAGTTCGGAGCAGGGCTGTTCAACATACAGCCCGCGGGCAAAGTCTGGCCCACTGGTGAACTAAGTGGTCCATCAATGAGAACAATAAAAAAACAATATCATAGTTTTATTTGTAAAACAAAGATATTTAATGATAAGAAGTACTGATAAATAACTCATGAACGTTTGGCTTTCGGTGATTGTGGCCTGTGGGTGGTTTAGTTGAATAGTCCTGGTCTAATGCTTGTTACACTGGAGGTGAATTAACTGGTATTTGTAAATGAAATTTAAAGCACAGCTAGGTGTCTGCACTGGTGAAGGTGAATGTCACAGTGGTTATTGTTTGTTTTTGTTGTTGTTGTTTGCTTGTTTGTTTTTCTTTTAATTTTATGTTTTCTGTCTCTTTCTTTTGTCTTCTCCATATAATTTTTTAGCATGCAGGCACAAGGGCAGATATACACCCATGTCAGCCCACACATGTACCTCATAAAGAAACACAACCATGATGTATCTTCTAGAACAACACTTAGATTATTTCTTAATGATAAATAGTCAACCATCAAGGATTATGTTTGTACCTGTGTGTTTTTTTTTATTTTTTATATTTGTTATAATGGGTGTGGTTTATCTATATTCTCACAACCACAAGTATTAGCACTTTAAGGTTTGTCACATGGAATATTAATGGAGCCTGTCTTCGACTGTCCTGAGGCCTCATGGTCGCCCGCCTGACGCTTCTTGTCCTGATGATCGGCCTCATGGTCGCCCGCCCGACGTATCTCGGCCTGGTGGATGGCACCCTGTCCGTCCGCCCGATGGCCCGTTGCCTGATGTGGGTCTCCTGGTCGACCTTTTTGGCCGTTTGCTTGTTTCTTAGGCCGTGTCTTGTTTAGCTTCTCCGGTTTTTGGCTTTGTGTTTAGCATTTGTCCCACGTCCTTGTGTTTTTCCGTGCCCGCCGTCCCTACGGTACCTCCCTCTGGCCGCCCTGTTTTTTGGGGGGTGTTCTTTGGGGACGTCGGGGGGCGTCTTTGAGGGGGGGGGGGGTACTGTAAGGATTGGCTCCCTTTGTCTCCCTCTGTTGGTCATGTAAAGATTGGCTCCCTTTGTCTCCCTCTGTTGGTCATTTCTGTCTCCCTTGTGATGTTGTCCTGTTAGTCAGTTTCTGGTCTGTTAGTTTATTAGTTTTCCCTTTTAGTTTAACCTCCATGTTTAATTGTTCTTAGTGTAACCCTCCAGTTCAGTCTCATGTTTATTCAGTTCTGTCATCTAGTTACTTTCATGTTTCAGGTTTAGTTTTCCCCATCCTGCTCTGCCTCTGGTTAATTGTTCCCAGGTGTTTGTAATGACGTTCCTGTCTTGTTCTTGTATATATATTATGTCTGCCTGTCTGTTCGTTGTCGCGTCATTGTTAGGTCTGCCTAGTCTTGTCCTGGTCTCATCCTGATGTACATGTAAGTTTTGCTGCCATGCCAGCTTTTTGATTTATGATTATTAAAGTATTTATTTTGTATTACCTCTGAGTCTGAGTCCCTGCCTGCACAACTGGATTTGTACCTGCCCTGTGTAAATCCTGACACTTTTCACATGTGCATCATTCTTATTCTCATCTAGATTATTTAATAGTAAGCAATTCATTGCTGACAAACATTTCAGACACTAGGATACACCCTATTGCTGTCAGCGATCATGCACCACCCAGCCAACATGCATAGTTGGGCCCCACATGGGGTTATTGTGGGCTAGTTGGGTAATGAGTGGGCATGGGATTTATCTGGGCTAACTGCATGAGACCCATATGGTTATCCCATAAAGGAACCCATTTTGTGAGCCCTGTTGGGCTAAATATATGGGTCCTATACAGGATTAATGTGGGCTAACTGGCAATGGGACAGAAATGGGCAATTTTATATGGGACCCATGTGGTTTTAGTATAATGGGCCCAGCATGGGAAGCCCATGTGGGCAGACTGTATTTATCCCAAGTGGTATCAATGTGGGCTCACCTTACATGGGTTCAACCTGGGCATGGATATATAGGGCCCATTACATTTTTATGTGGGCTAACTGGGAATGGGACATAAATGGGCATTATTATATGGGACCCATGTGGTTTTAGTATAATGGGCCCAGCATGGGAAGCCCATGTGGGCAGACTGTATTTATCCCAAGTGGTATCAATGTGGGCTCACCTTACATGGGTTCAACCTGGGCATGGATATATAGGGCCCACTACATTTTTATGTGGGCTAACTGGGAATGGGACAGAAATGGGCAATATTATATGGGACCCATGTGGTTTGGTATAATGGGCCCAGCATGGGAAGCCCATGTGGGCTAACTGTATTTATCCCAAGTGGTATAAATGTGAGATCACCTTACATGGGTTCAACCTGGGCATGGATATATAGGGCCCACTACATTTTTATGTGGGCTAACTGGGAATGGGACAGAAATGGGCAATATTATATGGGACCCATGTGGTTTCGGTATAATGGGCCCAGCATGGGAAGCCCATGTGGGCTAACTGTATTTATCCCAAGTGGTATAAGAGTGGGCCGACCTTACATGGGTTGAACCTGGGCATAGATATATAGGCCCCAGTTTAATTTTATTTGGGCTAACTGGGAATGGGACAGATATATGCATCAGTATATGGGACCCATGTGATTTTAGTATAATGTGCTCAGCATGGGAAGCCCATGTGGGCTAACTGTATTCATCCCAAGTGGTATAAATGTGGGATCACCTTACATGGGTTCAACCTGGGCATGGATATATAAGGCCCAGTACATTTTTATGTGGGCTAACTGGGAATGGGACAGAAATGGTCATCATTATATGGGACCCATGTGGTTTTAGTATAATGGTCACAGTATGGGAAGCCCATGTGTGCTAACTATATTGACCCCAAGTGGGATAAGTGTCGTATAACCTTACATGGGTTCAGCCTTGGCATGGATATACAGGCCCCAGTTCATTTTTATGTGGGCTAACTTGGAATGGGACAGAAATGGACATCATTATATGGGACCCATGTGGTTTTGGTATAATGGGCCCGGCATGGGAAGCCCATGTGGGCTAACTGTATTTACCCCAAGTGGGCTAAATGTGGGATGATCTTACATGGCTTCAACCTGGGCATATATAATATAGGCCCCAGCTCATTTTTTTATGTGGGCTAACTGGGAATGGGACAGACATGTGCATCAGTATATAGGACCCATGTGATTTTAGTATAATGTGCCCAGCATGGGAAGCCCATGTGGGCTAACTGTATTTATCCCAAGTGGTATAAATGTGGGATCAACAGATACAGATTTAAACTGTACATTGAATTTACATTTATAAATTCAATGTATATTTTTATAAATTCAATGTATATTTTAAATCTGTATCTGTTGATCAAAACCAACAAGAATTACAACTCATAGTGCCACAATCAAAAACTAAACTAAAAAACAGGAAGTGAACCGTGTTGATTTCCCATCATGCTTAGCGGTATATTAGTGTTCAATTATAGTTTAAATCTGTATCCGTTGATCAAAGCCAACAAGAATTACAACTCATAGTGCCACAATCAAAAACGGGGAGTGGACTATGTTGATTTCCAATAATGTTTAGCAGTATTTTAGTGTTCCGGGCTGCACCATGAGTCAGAAGGACATCTGTGTTATAGAACTGCCTCTTGTTAAAGACTGGGTATTATCTGTTGTGAGGCTCAGAGTGTTCTTTGAGTGTAACTCACACAATGTTAAGACAGAAGTCATAGAGTATGGTGCAATATACGTGCTCTCGGCAGGTTGAATCGGAAAATCCGACACATAAATTATGCAGGTATGAACACACATGGGTCTGTAATGAGCCTCATGCAAATAAACCATCTGGGAACCACTGAAAGCCCAGACAGCGCCCATTATTGTCTATACGGGCAAACCCACGTGGGGCCACCATGGAAACCGTGGACAAACCCACATATTACCCATATTTTTAGCCCAGTTGGGACCCAGTTTAGTCCCAGGTAGATATTCTTCAAGGTACACACATGGGTTTTACATGGGTCTCATTTAAGTTAAACATCTGGGTCCCACTGAAAGCCCAGTCAGGGCCCATTAAAATCTATCTGGGCCAACCCATGTGGGGCCACCATGGAAACCGTGGACAAACCCACTTATTACCCATATTTTTAGCCCAGTTGGGACCCAGTTTAGTCCCAGGTAGATATTCTTCAAGGTACACACATGGGTTTTACATGGGTCTCATTTAAGTTAAACATATGGGTCCCACTGAAAACCCAGTCAGGGCCCATTAAAATCTATCTGGGCCAACCCATGTGGGGCCACCATGGAAACCGTGGACAAAACCTTTTGGGGCCCATGTTTTTTGCACATATGTATACCATATGGGGCCCACCTGTGCATGCTGGCTGGGCAGTTACATTAAATTTAATTAATAATAAAGAAACCCCAAAAAGTATAAACTGGAGATTAAATACCTCAATGCTAAAAGACGAAGAATTTATACAATATTTTAAAAAAGAATGGACATCATATTTAGAGTTTAAAGACTTGCCAGGAACATCAGCACGTACACTTTAGGAGGCTGGGAAAACAGTTATGAGAGGCAAAATAATATCCTATTCAACAAATAAAAAGAAAAAAGAAAATAAACGTATTGAGGAATTAGAGAAATCCATCAAATTATTAGAAGGTTTACAAGGGGAAGAAACATAGCAAAAGCTACACAAGTTAAAATTAGAACTAAATGAATTTATTGACAATAAAAACAAATTCTTGATACAAAGACTTAGATAAGACAATTTTGAACACGGTAATAAATCAGGGAACTTTTTAGCTAACCAACTCAAATTAAACAAAGAAAAAACATCTATATATGGTATTAAAGATAAAAATAGAAATATAACTTATGATGAGTGAAAAGTAAACAGTGTTTATAAAGATTTCTGTAAAACTCTATACACTCCACAAATAAATCCATCTAATGAGGATATTAATGAATTCTTGGAGAGAGTAACGCTTCCAAAACTAGATATTAGTCAATCATCAAAACTAGACTCACCATTAACATCAGATGAGCTCCATGAAGCAATTAAAAACATGCCTAATAAGAAATCTCCAGGTCCTGATAACTATCCAGCAGAATTATATGAACAATTCTGGGACATACTGGAACCAATATTTCACAGAGTGTTACTTGAGTCAGAAGAAAATGGCAGGCTTCCAACACATATGAATTCAGCCAACATTAGTCTCCTATTAAAACCAGGCAAAGACACAGTATTACCTACTAGTTATCGTCCAATCTCTCATTAATGTTGATGTTAAAATAATTTGTAAAGTCTTATCTAAAAGATTAGAGAAGATGACTCGTGTTATTATACACCCAGACCAAACCGTGTTCATAAAAGGAAGACACTCAAACACAAACACTCGCAGATTATATAATTTAATAGAGTATTCATATTTAAAAAATATTGAAACAGCTATTCTGTCTTTAGATGCAGAAAAAGCATTCAATAGAGTAAATTGGAATTTCTTATTTGCTACCTTAAATAAATTTGGATTTGGGAACTACTTCATTAACTGGTTAAAAATATTATATAGCTCACCAATAGCATGTGTCAGGACAAATAATCAAATATCGTCAAGCTTCTGTTTACAGAGGGGAACCAGGCAGGGTTGCCCACTTTCACCAGCACTATTTGCTATTTTTATTGAACCTTTAGCAACAGCATACCATACCATACCATACCATTTTATTTATAAAGCACTTTAAACAGGAACAAGTCCACACCAAAGTGCTGGACAAACAAACACGCAACAGGCCAACACAGACAATGAAGTACAACACGAAAAACATAAAAAGGCAAAGTGTTGATATTAAAGGCATACACTGTAAAAATATAGAACATAAAATTAGTCTTTATGCTGACGATGTTTTACTTTTTCTTCAGAACTCAGGAAACTCAATATCTAATGTTATCAAGTTAATAAACTCATTCTCAAAAGTTTCTGATTATTCTATAAATTGGACAAAATCTACAGTTCTTCCAACAAATTGCATGCTTAACACTTCTCTCAATGAAAGACTACAATCAGGTAACATTACATACTTGGGTATTAATATCTCTCTTAAATTGGAAGACTTACTAAAATTGAACCATACCCCACTATTAAAGAAAATTGAAGATGATCTTACTAGATGGAGATCTCTACCCATATCTCTTATGGAAAGAGTGGCCTCAATAAAAATGATGGTCCTGCCAAGAATAAATTATTTTTTCTCAATGATTCCAAATAAACTTTCAATTGAATGGTTTAAGTCCCTGGACTTTTTCACATCTAAATTCCTTTGGAAAAATAAAACCCCACGTATTAGTTTAAAAACATTACAGAAATCCGAAGATACCGGAGGATTCGAACTTCCAAACTTTTATTACTACTATTTAGCCAACAGGTTACAATATATCTCAAAGTGGTTAAATCCGAATGCACTAGATGAAACTTGGATGGATATAGAACAAACTTTATGTAATAATAGTAGGATTTCAGATCTATCATTTATTAGTACAGATATAAAAAGACATGTCTGCTTTAAAAGTATTAATATTAGTTCATCTCTGACGACATGATGGGAGTCTCTGAAAATGACAAAGTCTTCGCTGCTCCCATGCAGACATACGCCCATCTGGAACAATCCTGACATACAGCAAGAAAATAATATGTTAACTTTCCCAGGTTGGAGAATTAAAGGAATTGAACGTCTGGAACACATATTTGAGGGTATAGACTTTATTCCATTTAATAAATTAATAATACAATATGACATTGATAATAAATATTTCCTAGAACATCAACAAATTAAGTACATTGTAAAAAAGAAATTTAAGCTTAATAAAACATTGTTAGAAACACCAATATGTGTGTTAGAATTCAGTAATCTTCAACCCCCCAAATTATTATCTAAAATATACAAAAAATTGTCTAGAATTGATGACTCCATACAGACGCGGATGTACCAATGATTAAGGCGAACAAGGCAGTTGCCTGGGGCCCCCAATCACCAGGGGCCCCAATCAGCAGGGGCCCCGCCCGACCAGTTACCTACATCCCTAACATTGCGCCTGCTTGTTAATGTACGTTTAACATACAAATAATTATAGTTACGATGAAAACGATCATTAAAAACGCAAAACAAAAAACGGTCGATTTCTGTACCCCCCTACTAAAATGGACTATTATATCATGACATCACCCAAAAATCCAAGAAGTGCTGTATGCTAGTTGAGTGAGAAGCAGGAAGACAGAGGAGACGGAAAAAAGATTAAGCGAACGGGAAGATACGAAAGCGGAGCGGAAAAACATAAAAAGCGTGAAAAAACCAAAACGTATGTTTCTACACTACCAAAAGTGACGACGTTTTTTAATGGGTCTAAAACTTCATTAACTGCTGATAATGACGGGCGGCTAGGGTTGGGCATCGTTCGAATTTGAGCGATTCCGGTTCCGATTCCGATTCTTCATTTCGATTCCGATCGATTCCAGATTCCGGTTCTCTTAATGGGCGGGTAATAAAAAAAAAAAAAAAAAACTTTGTTTAAATGGGCTGTACAGCCAGAATTTTTACTGGATGAAATAATTTGAACTTCTATTTGAATTTTAATTCTATGACCTTTTTACTTACTTTACTATGAATTTCTCAGGACTATTTTCAACCAGTATATAAATATCAAACTTATGAACTTTAATTAATATACCGTAAATTGTATGAATTTTTTCACAGTACAGTAGTACACTTTCAAACGAGAGCTTTATTTCTGAAAAACATTTAAAAAACAACAACATTAAAGCATTTTCACATGTGTAGCATGTGATGCTGCAGCCAGCTATGTAAACATGTTCCTGAGCTCCCCTTCATGGGCTAACCTTGTGCAAATAACAAAAAATAAAAACATATTCACATGTGTAGCATGTGATGCTGCAGCCAGCTATGTAAACATGTTCCTGAGCTCCCCTTCATGGGCTAAACTTGTGCAAATAAAAAATAAAAACATTTTCACATGTGTAGCATGTGATGCTGCAGCCAGCTATGTAAACATGTTCCTGAGCTCCCCTTCATGGGCTAAACTTGTGCAAATAAAAAATAAAAACATTTTCACATGTGTAGCATGTGATGCTGCAGCCAGCTATGTAAACATGTTCCTGAGCTCCAATCCAGATTAGCAGCACAGTACAAAATTAGAAACAGTTCTTGTTTAGAAAAACTATCATGTCTGCCTTCTCAGGCAGTATGCGAGAGCGTTCTGGACAGATTGTGTCTCCTGCAGTGGAGAACACACGTTCACTGGGAGTGGATGAAGCTTGTACGCACAAATATGAACGTGCAAGACCTGACAGCAACGGGTAAGTCTTTCTTTGGTACCACCACCATGCAGCAGGATCCTCAGACATACTGGCCTGTGGAATTTTCCGGTACGTCTGCAGCTCCTTCTCCACTTGCGCCTGAATGGACATGGAGCTCTGCTGTGACACCACTTTCTGTGCCTCTTCCTCTGCAAAGAGCTCCTCCAGTGGCGTCTTTCTAGGCAGTTTGCAGGGGGGCGGTTCCTAAACAAACAACAGGTTCATATCATAAGTATTATCACTAAAAAGGGAAACATCCATTAAATGTGTGTGATCATTATAAAAATGTAGAACTATACAATTTCTGCTATCATACACTTACCGGTACACTCTCCTCCTCGTTCTCCTCGTTCTCCACTTCCTCGGTGTTAGTGGCCCCATTATCTCCACAGTCTTCCTCTGTTGACTACAAAGAACATAACTATTATTTAGATTTCAGATTTTAATAGCTGAAAAGGACACTTGTGCATGAATAACACGTCACCTGCTCCATCAGCTTTTTATGGACCTGGTCCCAGACACAGTCATCCATCCTTTGTTTAAAGCGTGGATCCAACGCAGTGGCCACTTTGAGGAAATGTCTGATCTCATCATTCTGCAAAACACATTACTAAAATGTTAGATCAAGCCACAGGAACAAATATATTTTTATTCTTTATTAATTTCTTTCTAGCTGTCTACCTCAGTCACTTACCTGGTAGCGCTTGGATAGGTTTGCCCAAACCTGTTTTTTAAGATTGGAAACAAACACTGTGTCGCCCTCTTTCACCGTCAGATGTGCCTCAAGCTTTTGGAGAATGGGCAGTATCTGACCGCACGTGGCGCTCTTTTCTGAAGACACGCAGAGGGTGGACGTGTAGAGAACTTTCATCAGATTGATGAAGTCTTCTGCTTTATGAAAATCCTCCTGTCAGCCGAGCAAGCCTGTATGAAGAAAAAAAAAAAAACTGCGAACACATAGACTAGTGTTAGAAAAAGTTTTTTTTCCTTCCCCAAAACCCCCAACATATGCAGTCTCTACATTGGCACATAGTCTATCCGTGACAGCTCTTTGTAGTAAGAGCACTTCACTCCTATAATAATTAAATTCATATCCATCTCATCTTTTTACCTGTCTCTTTCCATGTTCTTTCTCAGCCGAAGATCCTAGCTGGCTGCTTGAATTGCAGGGTACTGCTCTATGAACCTCTCCAGCATTAAATACAGCAAATTCCAGCGTGTTCTCACATCTAGAATGAGTGAGTCTTGGAAAGAAACAAGAATAGTAGTTTTCAGTAATTTAGCAGATGTTTTTCAACCTAGGAGGTATTATTTAAAAGAAGTAATCAAATACTTTGTGTTTCTTACTTAAAAGTTCTTGTTACTCCCGGAGAACCACCTTTGCCAACGAGCACCTTTTCATCCACACGACGACGGTCCGGACCTTGGCCACCCACTGACTCACTGAATTTAGGGAGTACAGACTTTGTGCTGCTAGGTTGAGTGTGTGGGCAAAGCAGCCTAATTTAACAAATTTGAGGTGTTTAATGGCCACATGCATATTGGCAGCATTGTCAACAGTGATCGCCACAATTTTGTGTGAAATGCCAAACTCTGTCAGAATGGCAGTGATTTCTTCTGCCACAACACATCCAGTCTGAGCTTTGTATACAGCTTTAGTTTTTAGTACTTTTTGCTGCAGTTTGCTCTCCACTGTGTAATGTGCTGTAACAGTGAGGTAATGGTCCTGTGTGATGCTACTCCAGCCATCACATGTGAGTGCAACAGAGCAGACATCACTGAGCTCTGTGATTACATTAGCTTTCTCAATTTGATACCATGAAGGGATTAGTTTATTAGACAAGTAATCCCTGGTGGGTGGTGTGTATTTTGGACTTGTGCTTTTCATCATGTCCCTGCAAACATATAAACAAACATGATACTGTAATGTTAGCTTAGCGTGGACTGTTGATTAGTTTAGTTCTATTGTTATTTGTTATGGGTAACAAACCTAAATTCTGGTGACTCCACATCAGAAAATGGGTGCATCTTTTTCACTATATACGCCGTAACTTTTCTGTGGCACTCTTCAATTTGTTGAACCGACATCTTTCCTCTGGAAGCTACAGTGAACGGAGTAACACGCAGCTGTTCTGCAGGGGGGTCGACTGCTTGGCTAACAATAGCCATTTCCGGTTCTTTGTCTATGGAAAAATACGTGAGCTAACGTTAGCATAGCATTTGCGTTTACCTGCCTTAATGGCTGCCTTAATGTTATAAGACGTAGTTTATAATTTTACTTACCAGATTCTGACTGCAGCGGGTTGATGGGCTGCATGTTGGAGCCGGAGGGAGGCCGAAGCAGCACGTCAAAGACGGGACACAGTGCTAGTTCTAGACCGTGAAGCCGGAGGTGTTTAATCATATTGGTCGTATACCCTCCTTTGCACGATATAAGCTTCCTGCAAGTATTGCATTGAGCCGACTGGTCATTCTTCTTACTAAAATTTAGCCATACTTTCGATCGCCGCCGCACTTTGTCCATCTTCGCTCGCTCTGCTCAAACACCTTCCGCAAACTCTTCTTCGTTGTTTTTTGGCGCCTACTTCCGGTGGAGTCTTCTTCGTTGGTTTTCGGCGGCAAATTCTTCTTCGTCGTTGGCGGCTACTTCCGGTCGGCGGTAGGCATAGAAAATATGAATCGAAAATTTATATTTTGAACGATTCCGGGAAAACCGGACAGTTAGTCCCGGTTCTGAACGATTCTCGATGCCCAACCCTACGGGCGGCCCATTGAAAGTGTGGGGGAACCGGACAGCAGGACACAGGAAGAAGTTAATGGCGCTGAGGCAGTGACTCAAGACAAAGATAAAGACGAGGAGGATTCATAATATGAGGTATGAGTTTTAAGAATTATTTTGTAGGTTGAGTAAAAGAAATCCTGATAGTTATCAGCTGAGACAACTACTATTTTCATGTTTTCTTTCTGTATCAAAATATTAAAAGATATTCGACCTAAATCTTCTGACTTAAACAAGCAGAGATAGAAGGGATTTTATATTTTACCTACTTTAGTTCTCTACCCTGCTTGCTTATTATACGGTATTAGTAAAATATACGGACTATACATTTCTGTCATGGGATTTTTTTCTTCAGTAAAACAAGGTAGAAGACAACTTATAAATAGAAGTCCAGCTGAATAATGAAGGTAATCACCTAATGCTGTAAAAACTGTGCAACAAAGTGAGTTTATTTCCTCCAACACTAAC
>JBBPBX010020839.1:0-42967 GCA_038048925.1 Garcialebias charrua | reverse complement strand
GTGGATGTTCATGACTCACTTGATCATGTTTCCTACGCTAGCACTGCACAGTCCTCTATGCTGGATGACAGATCTGTAGATGAATCCCTGGGTGGGAATACAGATGAAGTTGACTTGGATGTGGACCCCGCTACTGAAAGCAAGAATATCCTACCTGTTGTTGGAAGTGTGGATGATGGTTCTGTGAGTGATGCCAATCATGTGGACTCTGACAGGAGAACAGTGGAGTGGGTCACACAGCTGACTGAGCCAAGCATTTCACAAGGGGATGATTCTGAAATAGCGAGTGTGACATCTGACCATCCTTCCTCCATTGTGTTACCTGTGACCCAAAATGGTGAACAATCCGTTTCCGGCGAACCTGAAAATGTGACTGATGTTGTTGACAGTTTTAGTGAGGTATCACAGTCAGACCCTGTTCTGAATGATCTGACCAATGTACATCACTGTGATGATGTTGACCAAGCCTCACAAACCCACGTTGGTTCTGTTGGTGTCCCCTCTCAAATCAGAACAAGATTTGGCCGTGTGGTTAAACCTGTGAATAGGTTAATACAGACAATGTCTAAACAAGCTGTGGTTCAAGATGCTTTTGATGTTAGAACTGTTTGCAAGTCCGTTTTCCAAGCTTTCACTAACTGAAGTTTCCTTTTTGTAGCCTGTATTTATCACTGACCGCTTTGTTTGGTCTTGGTTATTTTTTTTTATGTTCTTTTTGTCTTGAGCATTACTACACACTATCTGGGGTCTTGGGATGGGTGTATATGGGCACCCTGTTGCCAGTGGTTGGATTGAGGTATAAGCGCTACTCTCAGTCCACTGCATCCTATGTGGATACTTTTGTCAGTTGGTTTTCTTGGTAATAGACCCTTCAGAGTTTCATTTGATGAGATCTGGTGTAATCTTTGTGTAGCTGTGGCTCAATTTCAATAAAATTCAGTGGGGGTGGGTGTAACGGAGTTAAAAATATACTCTAAGATAATCAGTTACTCCACTGTATTCATGTTTGTGAATTTTATTTTATTGAGGTCTTTTATTTTGAAATGTATCAAGGAGGAAATGATGTGTGCACTTGGCTCCTCCCGTGTTTCCTTTCCCTCACTTTGCTGGAGAAGCACTGTGAAGGTAAGAAGTGTGGAAGGCTCTCTGATGATATTTTATATGTTTCTTGAAATTTTTACTTTTAAAGTTGTACACTTTTAATCATATTGTTTGATATATCTTTTAAAACATTACAGTAACACTTATTTTCAAGTTTAACCACAAATATAAAGGTTGTAGGCATTTTATTTTCCCTCTCTTTTCTTTTTGGTGCCACATTGTGTGATGTGCCCCCTGGTGGACAATGACTGTAATAGCAAGGGTGTTGTCACGTTTTTCATTTGGTAACATTTATTTTTGCACATGTAGGAGCCAGAAGTGCAGAAAACAGAAGACAAAGTGATGTGTTTATTTTATTGTCTTCTGCAGGTATGTGAAATTGTTGTTTTTGTTCATGTAATGATTGAATGTTGTCTTTTTGTTGTTCTAGACTGCCCAGTAGATGGCGCTGTTGTTCTTTTATTGCACTGTTTTTAATTATATATTTAGAAAATGTTATGTTTTGTTACTCTAAAAGAAAAATATTACTTTTCTGCTTTGTAAACCTCCTGAATGAAATATAACTGTTATATTGTGAGGCTCACTTTGCTGGAGAAGCACTGTGAAGGAGCCAGAAGTGCAGAAAACAGAAGACAAAGTGATGTGTTTATTTTATTGTCTTCTGCAGGAGAACCAATAAACATTGGAGAAACAGTATTTTGACGTGCTGTCGTGTGTCCAAAAACAAGCATCGTCACACTGGCTTTTACACTCACAAATGCAATAAAGGAGAATAAAAATAAAAATAAAAATCTGTCCCTGTTGCCTTTGTTTGCGCGCATACAGCACCTTCCGGTGTACAGGTCGCATGCCTCAAAGAAAAAAGAAAGCCAAAAAAAACAATAAAAAGATAATAAAGTTATCTTAAAAAATGGGTGCGACCTATACAGTGGAAAATACGGTAATCGACTTTAACGGGGAAGGGGAGGAAAAATGTGACTCTGACAGCGATCACAGTCCCGGTTGTGAACTTTAATCACATGCACAGCGACCTGTGAACCCGGAGTGGCAATCCACTCTGTACGGCGAAAACGTGTGCTGGATAAAAGCCGTTGTGAACTCTACGGCGAGCAAAGTCCCGGAGTTCACGACCGACCTCAGCCCCACGATTTCCCGGAGTCCAAATAAATAAATAAATAAAAAGAAAGTGTCTCCTAGCCAACAGGCCGGAGCTCATAGAGGGGGAAAAAAAAACGCAAACTCGGCACTCATATGCTATCCCTGTGTGTGTGTTGGACTCTATATGTGCTTTTCACTTTACTTACATGTACGAAACCCGCAAAAAATGCACATTCAAATGAAATACTAACAGTAGTTCACGTTATTTTCAGGTTAAATGCTAACACAAACGACCGTAGCTAGACTACGGTGTAATTTTGCCCACCCGTAGACAGAACCAGTATACAGCCAAGGTAAATTTAGCGTTTTCAATAGCAGACATTTAGTTATAAACGGAAGCTCTGCTCACCTGAATGAAGAAGGCGCCAGTTGGCTGCACGCTTGCTCCGCCACTCGTGGGGGAAACCCCCAAACGGCTTCCGTTTCAGGCGAAACTGCAAACTTCTCAACGTCGGGATCACCAAATTGTTGCGGTTCAAAAGTTGAAGGAAGGCTCTGAAACGAATGTGCAAGTTTATGCAGGTTTATTGTACATATAAGAATAAACCTTACAGCAATTTAACAGACCTCACTCCGAGCACAGTCCAACACACACACATCTTCGAAGGCGGATCACGGTTATAAAAACCCCGGATGTCGTCATCGCCTCGTGGGACCAATCCTGGAACCGAACCACCTTGGAACCGCCCTAGGACTTCCCCTACTCTGTACGTGATCCGTCTCTCAGCCAACAAGCTACCAGCTCTGTATGTCAATCATCCAGTGTTGTGTCTGTTGTATGTGCAGGCGTGTAACTGTTCCCTAGTGAAAACAAAGCCCGAGAGAAAAACGTTCTGCCTAGTGTCACAATTCACATTATAAGGCAGAATTAAGTGAATACAAATAATGGAACATAATGGGTGTAATGTAATACTGATAGAAATATATTTCAATCCAGACTGGGTGCCTTCACTGAAGATGTGTGCTGCAGAGTGCAGTTGGTGCTGATGGTGGGATGACATCTGGCAGCTGAACGCTTCAACCAACGACAAAAAAGAACTAAAAAAAACATGGCAAATAGCACATGTTAGAATCCATGTTGTAAAAAGAACAAGTGGATAGAAGAGTGATAGCTGATGTGAACCTTTTTTATTTTTATTTTACATTGTTCCACCTTTACTTTGAAGTTGTTTTTGCAAATATGGGGCAGACATGATTTTTCATTCACTGCACTCTTTATTTGAGCATGATGCTGGTGAAGATTCTCAGTCGTCCAGGACATGATAAAATCAAAAAAGGCGTTCAATACAGGATCAACTGGACTTTATTAGTAACAAATAAAGTCCAGTTGATCCTGTATTGAACGCCTTTTTTGATTTGAGCATGAATTACTATATCATTACTGTTTATGTATTGATTTGATGAATGTAATTTTGATTATGCTTTTTCTGTAATGGATATCACACAGACGTGAGCAAACAAGACAACTTACATATTACAACATATGTTTCACATAGTGGTGCTGATACTGTATAGCTCACGTCGATTTAGAAAACCTCTTTTAAACAGAATAAATGACATTATGTATCATTAACCATTTTGTTTGTGCACTTTTTGTATTGACTAGAAAATATTCTGCCAAACTCAAAGTAGTTGTAAGGTAAAAAAGGTCTATATAAAGACAACCATTCGTACTATTATCTTAAAAGATAAATGTCTGCAGAATGCACCTCAAAGTTCTTACTGTAATTAGATTCATAGAGTAGCTGTTATTTATATAATTTGTGTTGAAACACTGTACAAGAGTTGAAAATTTTGAATAACACTTGTCAGCCATCATTGTACTTCACATGTTTATTTAAAAAATATGTATTGAGGTAGTTCTGCACAGAGCTTCTATAAGATGAACTGAAACACACATTTACACATTTAGTCTGGATTAAGAAGGAAAATCAAGGCATTGCTCTCTGGAACCGCTCAGATCTGGTTGATCCAGGGATCAAATGTAGCTTAAAAAACAGGGATCTAAGATCATTTTGACAAAATTTGCTTCAATCCTCAGACTGATGTGATGAGTCACATACATTTACAATAAGAATACATAGCTAGTGTGTGTTTAAAAACACACCCAAAATATATTTATATGTACACACACAAATTAAAAATTAAATATAAATCACCAAACACCAAATAATTCACAATGTCTGCGTAGGTCACAGCTGGTAAGGTCTTTCTGACATGTTGGACAGCCGGTATGGGTCTTAGCTGCCAATTATCTGTATTTTATCCAAATAATGTTCCTTTGCTGCAGGCTGACGCTGGTCCACATAGTCTCCTGCAGCTTCTGTCTTCTTCACAGAGGTTTGTTTTACGGAGAACATGGTCAAATCAGAAATAAAACCGGAGCTCCGACTTCAACTACTGTGTGTTTACAGCGCGAGTGTCTCCAAAATGGCGGTGCTTCCGGTATTGCGCAATCCGTGAAAGGGGTCTATAGCATTTCACCATATAAATGTTTCAATGTTAAAGGTTCAGTATGCAGTTTCTGTAGAACTGCAGCACTTAGAAATATTTTCAACAGGCAAAGCATTCTGATCCCTCCCCCTCAGAGCCATATGTGGCTCTGCCCCCTTGTGGTCTGTTGAATTTCAAATTCAAGCTCTGTTTTTATTGGCTGATTCAAATTCAAGCTCTGTTTTTATTGGCTGGTTACAAACTCTGTTTTTATTGGCTGGAAAATGGCGGGTCACCTTTTCTTTTTAGAAATGCTTATTTACCACCTGGAGAAGCAAGGGGACAATATTTTTTTTTATTTTTTTTCAGAGATTACCTGGCTAACATCAGTCTGTCAGGAGGTAGTGACAGAGTGAAGAAATATGTTCATAAAAAAAGCTACATACTGAAGCTTTAATAAGAGCTAGTAACTTGCAAGAGGCTTTGTTTTCATTCTCCAGATCAATACAGTGTTAAGAAATAGTAAAACACCACAAGTGACATTTAGTATATAAAATTATTAATGTCTGATCTTTTTTTTAAGCAAATTAAAATAAATGTAGCCATCAGAGTCCAATACTGTACAATAACATGCACTGGCATGCTAACTTCACAAACAAACAAAGAACAAAACAAACTCACCAGTTGCCACTTTTAGAAACAGTCAGCTGAGCTGAAGGCTTTTATCACAAACAGACTCAGACAGAGCCACCTAAAAGTGGAGAGGATATCAGTCAGGAATGGTAATATAATATCAGCATTAGATAAAGGCATTAGCATGTTAGCTAACAAACTAACCTGTTGCCACATTTAGATTAACAGAAGGCTTTTTTCACAAACAGCAATAAAATTGAGAGGCATATCAGCCAGAAATGCAAATAAACATTAGACAAAGGGCTTTCAAAACTTACCTGAGCATGCCTGCTTGAGTCACTGCCACGCGGCAAATTTTCCAGACATTTTTTTTAAATAAATAAATAAACGTCGGAAACACGCGATCGGTAGGCAGAGCTCACGTTAGATGTCTTCAGGGCGGTGAAAACTGCGCCCAACGTTATCCCATTGTTTTGTAAGGTGGGGGCATCAGTACGCATGCGCCAGTTATAATTAGAGTCAATGGATCAGATAAGAGCGACCCAAACAGGAAATACGTCACCAATCAGAAAACGTTTTTTGAAACAAACAATATAACTCATCATTACTCATAAACTATTTATCCTACACAACTAAAAACATATATGCATATATTTCAAAATCTTTTTATTTTATTATTTCATTTTTATAATTAAAAAAATTAAGTCTTCAATTTAAAATGGTCCAGAAGTTCCAGAAGGGCGGCACCCGAGTGCCCCCTATTGGCCGGCCGCCCCTGATTGTAAGACGGGGACAGTTGAACCCGGAGGCCTCCACCTCTGTTTAATGATGGACGGTTTCTTTTCACAAAGATGGTCTCCTTTACTCCTCTCTCAAGTGGCTGTTTAGTTTCCCCGATATAAGACTGATCACATTCCCCTGGCACAAACAGAGTAATATTGTGTATGCTGTTCAGTGTCAGGAGGGCTGTGATCAGTCTTATATTGGGGAAACTAAACAGCCACTGGCCAAAAGGATGGCCCAGCACAGAAGATCAACATCATCAGGTCAGGACTCTGCGGTCTACACTCATCTCCACGCCAGCGGTCACTCTTTCAGGGATGAAGATGTTCACATCCTTGATAGAGAGGAACGATGGTTTGAGAAAGGAGTAAAGGAGGCCATCTTTGTGAAAAGAAACCGTCCATCTCCGGGTTCAACTGTCCTCAGCCCCTTTCATAAGACGGCTCAGTCCGGGCCTGATGCGTGTTCAGTCCTCCAACGAGCATTCAGAAAAAACACGAAGGTTGATTTGCGAGTAAATTTTACTTGCCTCTGATGCGCCCCTGATCCGCGAACAAAGGTAGTGTCAGGCCCGGATCTGTCGACTTGTGAAAGGTGTGGAGGTGCTGCGGCTTCAAACTGATTTGAATAATGGGAGGAATGATGACGTACTCTCCCGGCGCCCACTGTCGCGCTCTATTTAAATGTGTAAACAAGAACATGACATTTGTATTTCGCTTGCGCATCACTCGCTATTCTTCGCCACAATCTTTTTCTTTTTTTATTGATCATCACGGAAATGGCTAATTGGGGTGATGCCGAGACCCGTGTACTCCTGTCTCTGCGCGCAGAGGAGGAAATTAATAAGGGACTTACCGGTACAGTGAAGGATGGGGCCCTTCTGGAGCGGATTGCTGTACTGATGCGAGAGCAAAAAACAAAACAAAAAAAACAAAAAGCATTCGGATAAGCACAACGATGTTCGCTAGCGTCGCCATGTTTGTTTACAGACACCTCTGCGGTCCCACTTTAAACACGCAGGCACCACGTCCTCTGAGCTGCAGATTTTCACCACGCCTCTTTTCAACCCGCGTTGCAAATCGTTTTGTGAATGCTCCATTGAGGGCGGGCCGTGGCCGGATTCAACTTTGTTTTATGAATGACCCGGGGGGGATTAAAGCCGGACTGGTCTGTGCGGCAATGAACTATATGCCACGAGCTTCCGTTCCAGCACTCCCGCAGTCATTACACAGACGGCGCACTTCCGGTTAGCGGGAAAGACACGAACATAAATGACTAAATACAATTAATAAAACATCTGCATACACACCAATAATAACTCTATACACATAGAAAACCATATAAAATTATGGCGACGTTCCCCCTACGGATAGCCGCAATATATTTTCGCCGAAACCCCCCCTCAGAACAGCTGTTCCCACCGGTGGGCGAGACACAACGGAACTCACGTGTAGTGCCGGTAGCGCGCAGCCGCTTCCCGTTTCGGGTCGTTGTCATGGTATGCTACTAGGAGCTAACGCTAACAACAACGGCAGTGGATGGGAACCGGAAGTGGCGGATGTGGGTTGCATTTTACCGGAAGTACGTCACGACCCCCGTGGCATATCGTCTATTGCGCGGATTTGACTTATGAAAGGGGCTCTCCTCTTACGCTGTTATTGCTAGTATCACTGAGCCCTTTGTGAATAGCAAACAACCATCAGGGTGCTAACGATCCATCGTTAGACTGATGGTCCTCCTTGATCATGTGAGCAGCTGGTTTCAGCTGTCATCAGCCAACTGGTTGATCCACTGTGAGAGGGTGCTATTTATAAGACTGAGCTGAATACAGCAGCTCAGACTGAGGAAGTCTTTGGGACGAAAGACAAAACGTTTCTACAATTTTTTTTGGCTTTGTTTTGTTTTGTTTTTTGAATGTCCAAGAGGACCAGACTTGGCTTTTTTAGATATTACATGAGAAACATGTTCGCTTTTCTCTTAGCTATCCAGCTGTGCTTACTGTGATAACGCCACAAGGGCGTGTGCGCTTCGAGGACCATAAGGCAGCCCTGGCATTTATTTGTTCTATGGACTGACCAACTGTAATCCAGACTGTGCACACACACCTAGGAGGACATGATGGCAAGATTTACACATTAGATATATACAGTATTTGGACACGTTAATATTGGAAACTCATCTTTCTGTTGATAGTTTGGATCCACCTTCGGACTTATGCGAATATGACCGAAGACATTATGGGTGAAGTATATACATTTTCTTTGTTTTTGAAGTTTGAGCTCTGATAGGCCTCAGTAATATTAAGTTGTTTGCATTTAATTTATACCTACGTTGGTGTTTGCTCCTTACAATCAAACTTGTTAAGGATTATCTGGTGTTTTGAATGTCTAGCTTCTTTTTTGAATTTTATGGATGTGAGCTCAAAGTTGTTCTGCATACTATTCTGCTTAATTGCATATTCTCCATCCATAATGTTTAAGGAGGGGTGGGGTACGGGGTGAGCTCTTGGGTGGCATAGGTTAAGTGTATGATTGCGGACCAAAGTAAGGGTTGGTTACCCAATTATAATTTAGTTAGAAATGTTCTGAAAGTTCTTATTGACTTGGGAGTTGCTGGGTGGGGGGTTGTCTTTTGTTTTTGGGGTTTGTGCGTTTTTTATTTTATTTTTTTGCTCTGCCCTAGGATGTTAATATTGAGAGTATGTTTACAGTATTATTTGCTTTACATTCATCGAGAATATTTCATTCAGTAGTAATAATTTGAGTTTTATGAGCTGGAATGTCAAAGGGTTAAACAATTTCGTAAAGAAAAGGAATATATTGTCCTTTATTAATGTGGCATTACTCATGCCCTGGAAGCATGAATAAATTAAAGTAAATACAAAACAACACCACCCTGGGAATTTCCCCCAGAGAATTTACCTTATCGCTTAAAGCCACGCAGGTTCGCTTTTGCACCGATTAAAACATCCGGGACAACTGTTCAAAATAACAATGATTTATTATAATTAATCTAAACATTTGTCAATATACCATCCTTAAAATGCAGTGTTTATTTACAATAAGTCACTCAGGAAATAGTTAAAATTGGCTTACTAACTACAACACAACAAAACTAACTAAATGAACAAAACAAGATAACCCTTTAAACCCAACACACAAACACGGAATGATTTTCACAATTAAATACAGATCACCCTTCCACTGGTTCTGGCACTCGCGACATGCCGTAGAAAAGGCAAGTGGCCGCACTGACGTCACACCCTGCGTGTCACTGGAAGGGGAACGGTACGACACCACAGTCCAAGCACTTGCACACAGCTTCCTCAAACGGAGTCGTCGAGGAACCAGAGTGGATGCCGGAAGGAAAAAGAGCAGTCTCCGGAAACAGAGCAGCAGCGGTCCCGATGGGGGGGAAGACCTAAGAAAGTTAATTAATAACTATTCTTCATACAGCTGCCACAAAATAGAGCTTACAATAACAATTGTTTCCTTACCTGCCGATCTTCACAACCATGTACACACGCACACACACACTTGTGTATGAGGGAACGGAGAAGTGTAGCACCGCAGCACTTTACCTATGACAACACTTCCAATTAGAGTTTCTATCCGATCAGCTATTGTATATCAGCTATAGTACAGAGAGAGAGCGACAACACCTACCCCGTGAAGGAATAAACACCGGCCCGCACCTCACTCATCGATGGGTTGCCTTGCACGGCCAACACCCACGGCCACCAGCCATGCAGCAGGAGCACGAAGACGACCTTACTGACTGAATGCAGCAGCTACCTATATACCACGCCCACTGGCTCCTCGCAGCTGAGAACTATTGGTGTAATTAGGTGCCTTCCTCTATCACCACATTAAAGCTAAGTAATGCAATATTGTATTTATTCAGGAGACACATCTCTCCCTGGTGGAATCAAATAGACTAGGTGCAGGCTGGGTGGGCTTTGTGGGTGCTAGTTGTGGCAACAGTAAAAGCAGAGGTGTTGCTACACTCATTGATAGACGTCTGCAGTTCAAATGCTTGAAGCAGAGAAAAGATAAAGAAGGGAGGATGTTTATGTTTATTAAATTTGTTCATTTTTTTTTACAAAAGAAACAATACAAGACAATCTCAATAAATGATAGTGTATAAAATATAAAAAAATGAAAGGTAGCAGAAAGAAGAATAAATGTTATTATATCTGCCCCTTACTTCCAACAATCAGATTAAACAACAATAATCAACCATGTAAACAATAATAATCTTCAACCAACTTTTTCCAACAATCAGATTAAACAATAATAATCTTCAACCAACAGTACAAAATGACTAACTCTTTCTAATTTTCTAACTAATACAATACACATTACGCTATTTCATATATTTTTTTAACACATTTGTTTTGATCATTTTCTTAAATGTAAACAATGGCCCTCATTCATGAAAATGTTCGTATTTTTATCCTAAATTTCTCCTACTTCTGTGCGTACGAAGCGTTCGTACGAACATGCCACGTCAAATTCAACAAAGTCTTCTATCCACAGGAAACATGTGTGTAAACGGGTTGCGTAAAGTTGATGAATCCCACCTGTTCCATCCACCTGCGCGTGCTCGCGGAGAGGTCATTTACATAATTCCCACCCCTCAAAACACCATATAAGGCCACGTTTCCTGCCTTTTGACAGCAGGAAGTGTCCATTCATTCTAAATCAAGAAGTAAAAAGAAGGACTTCACGCGTTCGGAGATTGAAGTTCTGCTCTGCACCGCTACCCCCCCCACCCCCCGCAAGTGTCGGATGGTCAAATATCTTTAATTTTAGTGTACTGTGTTACATTATAGTTTCACTTATTCAGAAGAGCTGTGGCGCACCGCTACCCCCCCCCCCCCCCGCAAGTGTCGGATGTGTTTTTGAACAGAAGCATTTTAAAATGTCTCGAAACTACAGTTAACTTCATATTAATATTGTAGTGCATATGTTGTGTCTCCCGTGGGTCGTACAGTATCAGAAATCAAGAATAAATGGTTTGATCTGAAAATGGCTTCAAACAAACGTCTCGCCGCAGCACGGACAGGAGGTGGTCAAGGAATAGTCTGCGAGATGGATGGACAATAAATGCCACGCTGCGCAGACGCATGCCAACATGTTTTGCAGCACAAATGAGTCATGCGCGCTCCTCCTGGTCATCGCGCAACCACATTCTGCAGGTTATATTTCGAATCAGATATAATAATCTATTGCTCCGATGGTGTTTGGCACAGCAGTCCAGCAATAGCATGAAAATCAGTCTTAATTCGTACTTGTTCTGCGGCGGTGTATGGGAATTTTATGTACCTGGGTGTTAATATGAGGAGCGGCTTTGATGACCAAGGGGAGCGCACGACTCACTGAAGCCTGCGCGACACACCAGACAAATTAAACTTAAAATTATAATTCTAATTCAAACAGAATAACCTATTGTCAAGAATAATTATGGTGCGTGATTTTTTTAAACCCAAAATATTTTCTAAATAACGAAATATGAAGTTATTCGTGGAGAAGATCCGTCTGGATGACAGCAGACTGACGCTCCTAAAATATACGACAGGTCCGGACCACTCGTAAATTTTGTTCGTATCTGAAAAAAATCGTAGGATACGAAAACATTGTTGAATGCCGCAAATGATCCTAAATCACTCGTACGCACAGTTTAAGAACAAATCTGTGCGTACGAACGGTTCGTGAATGAGGGCCATTGACTTGGCATTTTTAACTACATTCTCCAAGCCATTCCATAATCTAATTCCCTGGATTGAGGTAGAACGTCCCTTCAAACTAGTTCTGAATTGTGGTTTTACAAACATCTCTGTCCCCTTAAGATTATAACAACTTTGTCTTTTAACAAAATGCATTTGGATATTTAAAGGTAATGCATTATTTTGAGCCCTATACATAACTGATAAAATATTATAGTCTACCATGTTTCTGATGTTATGCGAAATCCAAGGGAAAAAAATATTTTGGCAAATGTGGATGCACCTAATATTGATGACCCTTCTTTTTTTGGACAGCTGGAGAAGAAAATAATGGATTTAGGGAATTATCCCATTATTGCAGCAGGAGACTTTAATGAGGTGATGGACATGACGTTAGACAGAAGTGCTGTGATATTGCGCACCCCAAAAACACATACTGCACTTAAAGGTTTATGCGAAGCTGGTAGTCTTGTTGACGTTTGGCGGTTACAAAATCCTTCTGGAAGGAATTACACTTTTTACTCTCCCCCTCATCGATCTTTTACAAGAATTTATTTTTTTCTGGT
This sequence comes from Garcialebias charrua, assembly GCA_038048925.1. Lineage (NCBI taxonomy): Eukaryota > Metazoa > Chordata > Actinopteri > Cyprinodontiformes > Rivulidae > Garcialebias > Garcialebias charrua. Next base: position 30,565 of record JBBPBX010020839.1, on the reverse strand, counting down.
TACCCAATCATTAATGACAGCGGTCGTCTCTACTAACATTGGGAACATAATACTTTCAGATCATAGCCCTATTTATCTCTACATGACTGCGGTCAGTACTATTGTGAGAAGTCCTAGATGGAGGTTAAATTCTAGTCTCCTACTGGATGAAGCTATTAAAGATTCCCTCAGATCACAAATTAAATTTTACATCGACACTAACATTCCCTCAACTCCATCTGCCAGAGCGGCATGGGAAGCGCTGAAGGCATATTTAAGGGGTCAAATTATCCAGCAAGCTTCATTAAAAATAAAATAAAATAAAATTAGTTAATTTAGAAAGACAAATTGAGATCACAGAGTCTGACTTCAAAAGGGACCCTTCCTCAGTAAATTTGAACACACTTACAAAGTTGATGTATGAATATAATACAATTATGTCAGAAAAAGCTGAATTTAGTTTATTTCGTGCCAGGCAAATATATTTTGAAGAAGGAGATAAGGCGGGTAGGCTATTAGCTAGATATATTAAGCAGAGAGAAACCATGAGCTCCATCTCAGCTGTTAGGGATGGAAATTGTCAGCCGGTCTCAGACCCCGATGAAATAAATGTAGTATTTAGTGATTACTATAAGAATCTTTATTGATCATCAGCTTCCCCAGAAAGTATCAATACATTTCTGTCTGACTTAAATCTTCCCAGAGTAACAAAGGATCAACTTGTAGGTCTTGACTGTCCCATTACCACTTAGGAAATAGTGGAGGAAATAAAACACCTACCTTCAAATAAGGCCCGGGGCTAGATGGTTTCACGTCAGAATTCTATAAAGCATTTCCACAAGAATTAGTCCATCTACTTTTGAATGCATATAATGAGTCATTTAATAGAAAAACGTTACCACCCTCACTTTCAGAAGCTATTATCACTCTACTTCTGAAAAAAGATAAGGAACCCTCAGACCAGTGACGGCTGGTCATTTTTTTTAAGGGGGGGGCGCCATCTAGTGGTCATGAGTCAGTACGAACATGAGTCTGTGAGCAGATTAATGCCTGTAGTAGTTTTGTAATTTTTATTAATAATAAATGTGTAAACCTGAATATCTCCCACCCACAGCATATTACTGAATTAACTCCTTTTGCTCTCTACAGAGACTGAGGAACAGCTTCTACCCTGAGGCTGTTAGACTCATGAATCTCTAACCAGAAGAATCACTGTGAAATATCACATGTTGCCTGATCTGTTTCATGTTGCTACTGACAAAAAAATCTGTTTCATGTTGCTGTGTTCATCCGTGTTCATCTGCTCATACAGACTCATGTTCGTACTGCTGTTTGGAGTAATGTTTTCTATGATATTAGTGCTTAGTGTATTTTTAGTTGATGTTTTTCTTAGTTCATATCTTAGATGTTATTACTGTTTTTCTTTTACTTTTTATTGTTGGATGTAACTGGGACCCTGTGTACATAATCTTGTTTCATCACATGTACCACATGTGGTGCAAATGACAATAAAGATTCTCTGACTCTCTGATTTAGGGCTTTTTCAATTATGCTAAATATGAAAGGGTGGGTTTTGGCACCTTTCTCTTCCATATAAATAATAAAATATTGGGCATGGACAATATTTATTTTTCCTGGTAGTCAAGAGAATAGNTGAATCTCTAACCAGAAGAATCACTGTGAAATATCACATGTTGCTGCTGATCTGTTTCATGTTGCTGCTGACAAAAAAAATCTGTTTCATGTTGCTGTGTTCATTCGTGTTCATCTGCTCATACAGACTCATGTTCGTGCTGCTGTTTGGAGTAATGTTTTCTATGATATTAGTGCTTAGTGTATTTTTAGTTGATGTTTTTCTTAGTTCATATCTTAGATGTTATTACTGTTTTTCTTTTACTTTTTATTGTTGGATGTAACTGGGACCCTGTGTACATAATCTTGTTTCATCACATGTACCACATGTGGTGCAAATGACAATAAAGATTCTCTGACTCTGATTTAGGGCTTTTTCAATTATGCTAAATATGAAAGGGTGGGTTTTGGCACCTTTCTCTTCCATATAAATAATAAAATATTGGGCATGGACAATATTTATTTTTCCTGGTAGTCAAGAGGATAGGAATGGCTATTAGTCAGCTTTCTAATTATTTAACATATAACAACTATTTATTTTATGAGTATATGTGTACATTTAATAGCAACAATTCAAATTCACATTGCACTTGTAAAGATGTAGACTAGTGCTCCTCACTTTTTCACAATACAGTACAGAACTACTATGATGAAAAACATTGTAAAAAACCTACATCATGTATTTAGCTTCTCTCACCTCTGTAGCTGACTGTCCTCTGACGTTCACCAGGGGCCTCATGTACAAAGACTTGCGTGGATTTCTTACTGAAAAGTGCCGCACGGTCAAATCCAGAAATCTGCCTACGCACAAAAAAATCCAGATGTATCAAACTGTGCGTACACCGGAATCCACGCACATTCCTTTTGTACATCACAATCAACGTGGAACTGAGCGCACGTGAGACACCTCCCCTGACACGCCTTCATTTACATATGTTAAACAGATGCAAATTACTTCCTGCATGTGTGAAGGACATGTTTGTTTGATCCCTGCGCGATCAGAAATGATTTCTAGATTCAGGAAAATAATGAATTTAATATAATATGAGTGAGGAAAATAATCCTAAGTAAGAATAGTAATAAAATGTGTTTATCACGCAAAGAACGAGTGATTGTGTGTCGGTATTTGTGTGTGCGCGCACCCTGCTTTGGTGCGCAACGGCTCATCCATTCATTCTGAGTGAAAATATTAACTTTGCGCACGAGTTTATTACCATAATTACTGTAAACACAGAGGAACTTGGATGTTTGGTTGAACATAGATCTTTGTTTATTTAATAGATGATATGAAGAAACGGGTCTGTGCGTCTCAGTGGAGAGTTTTCATGACATGACGTGATGTTGGAGTCTCCAAACGCTGCGCGCCCCGCAGCCTTTGGAATCATATAGATGAGACATTCCATTGATCAGGCTTTGTGTGGACTGGACAGTCCTGATCGGCCTGCAGCTCCCTCAGGAAAGCTCGGGAACAGTTTGATCGCTGCTGCTTCTGCATGTGCACGCGTGATGCACCTGTGTTGCTCCAGAGCGCAGCAGTGCCAAACTGAAAAATGATTATTTCTGAAAACGGCTGATAAGCCATATCCCAGATCAGAAAATTATATCTGTTTATAAATAAATGATCTGCGTGTTACACTATTTATTATAACCTCCAGTAAGGCTGAATGAATCCGTTCCTGTTAAATTTATTTTTGGCACAACTTTGCGCGTGCTTTATTTAACTGCGTCATGTGGATGTAATACTTGTTAATCGTGTGTTTGGTGGGAATATTAATCATTTTCACATCATGAACAGTTAATAATAATAATAATAATAATAATAATAATAATAATAATAATGAATTCAATTTATAACGCACTTTTCATTAATGAAAATCTCAAAGTGCTACAAGGTGCAACAGAATTAAATGTCAATAAAACAAATAATAAAACAATTAAAATCAACAACAGTATCAGCTATGATCAAAAGTAGAATCATGAGAAGGTAGAGTATGCTCGGTTGAAAAGAAAGGTCTTCAAGCCGCTCTTAAAGTCAACCACAGACTGTGGGGCTTCAGTTTCTCTGAATCACCTGTAAGTGTCGCCAAAGGAACAAGAACCACAGAAACGTGCGTACGCCTGCTCGGGAGCTTGCGTGGAAATGTACCTGGATGCGCATATATTCACGTTCAGTTCAGTTTTGATACATACGGGGTTTTGCGTGGATAGTGACGTAAGCAAGTTTTTTGTGCGCACGCACGGTTGATACATGAGGCCCCAGGTCCCAGTGTGCGGCGTTTCTTGGCCATCTGGGATACACTGCCAACGTGTTCTCCACAAAAGGGAGTCTCTGAACAGGAGACCATAAGAGAACAGTGTTCATCTTTAGTCACCAAGATTCAAGATTCAAGTTCCTTTATTATCCCCGAGGGGCAATTAGATTTGCAGTCAATAGGTGTGTACCAGGTAAAATAACAAGAAATGTGAAGTAGTTCAATCATAAGACATTAACAAAATATCAGTAATATTTTAAGTATCTAATCTCATTTTAACTTTTTTAATACAACAGAAATAATAATATCCGGGTTATTTCAATTTCATTTTAATTCAAGTTTATTTGAACAAGGACAGCACAATAAACAATGTTACATGTTAAAAATGAAGCAACCATTGTCTTGTACAAAGGTTTTCTAGCCACAGGCTAATTTGGAAACCCAGTCCTTGGTTGGACTTTTATATAAAAACAGCTAAAATAAATTAAAATTTAATTAAGATTAAACAGTTCCCTCACACACACGCCTGCTCCTCTGTCCCCATGGGGTTCAGTGTTCACAGATTTGGTTTTGTTTCAACCATTTTTTCACCTGAATTAAAAACTCTAAGATCAGTTAATGTTTTTATTGCTGATGGTAAACTGTTCCAGATATGAGGACCTTTAAATGAGAAGGAGCATTGACCAAATGAGGTTTTGTATTTTGCAGGTTTACAGTCTCCATCAACTGCACCTCTTGTTGCAGCTCCAGAGCTGCTGTCTTTTAAAATCACTCTCCTCACCAGCTCTGGGACTGTGGGAGTTCTGGTTTCCTTCCTGCCATTAACTCTCTCCCAGTTGCTACACTGAGTTAATTGGTCATCATCATCTTCACCTGCCGCCTGCTCTGGAGAACGGGTTCTGCTCTGCTATAAAGGCTGCAGCCAGGCTCTTCTCTAGTGCTGGGACATTTGCCTTTTTATGTTTTGACTTCCTCGTCAAGATTTTGACTCTGGTCCTCCAAGGCTTCAACACCAAGGCATGATCCTTCAACGGTGGTGTCCCTTCCACCACTCATCTACCTCCAGCTCTCTCCTGCAGCAAAACATCTACAAACAAACAAGAGATATACTTACCTTCTTCTTCTTCTTCTTCAAGATGTCCTCCTGAAACCAGAACTGCACAGTGTGTCTCCCCTGCTCCTGCAACAAAGCAAAACCAAAGTAAGAGTCCTTATAACCATCACTCATCATCAAGATCAAGACCTGCTTCACTTATCTAATATCCTCTCCTCTCCATTTACAGCTCCACTCCCTTTTTCCTGGAAAGAAAATAAAGAGACTTATTTTTGTAACCGTTTTCTGTCTGTTCTTCAGTTCTGCCATCTGGGGTCTAATCATTGATCAGGGACAAGACCATCAAATACATTTAAAAGTTAATTTTAAACAAGAACATTTTAAAAATTGTCAAAGCCTAATAAATCGTATTTCTTCAGTATTTTACAGTGGTGCCACTTCAATGGTTTTTGGTCTAGAACTTCAGTGCTTCATTCCATCCCCAGTGATCTTTATAATATTAAAATTAAATTAAAATAATTATATAATCACTCTTTTATAACATGAAAAATTCACAGTACTGTTTCACAATGAATAAATCCTTCTGCTGCTTGGTTACTTTAAGTGTACAGTATAGCTTTGAAACAACAGCACAACTTATAACTGAAACTGAGGGGTGGAACAGAGCCACGTTTATTCATTATTCACTGATTTATTCATCATGAATTATGACAATGACACCATTACAAACTGCTGCTTAAACAAAACGTGACAACAGTTAATAGACTCTCTGAGGATGAGTAAAAAACAAGTTCATGAGCTGACAGGAGTCTTCAGACGTTCGGGTTTATAACTGGCAGCAACTTTTATAGTCCTGTACACCACACACCGTTCATAAGCACAGCTAACAAGCTAGCGTAGCATGTGACAGACCAGCTGTTAGACATGTTACGCTCACAGTTCGCTCATGTCTGCACGCTTTATTAGCTCATTGATCGCTTACCTATGCAGTACGGCAAGAAGGCAAATTCATAATTACTGCTGTTACAATTTTCAACGCAGCTTGCTTGAGGTGTGTGTGGTCAGATCAGGTCCTCTCTCCTCACAGAACGACCCACGAGTGTAAACAAACCCAGAGCTGATAGTACGGCTGTATTTTATTATTTTTATTTTTTTCTATTTTATTTTCCCCCTGGTAACTTGTCTCATTTTATTTCATTGTTTGCCTTATTATGCTATTATTTCTTGTTGTGTTTGTTATATTTGCTTCATTCAATAAAAAATAAAAATAAAAACCCAGAGCCCACATGCAGGTCTCTCCCTCTCTGCCTGACCAAAATTATGCTGGAGCTGCAGCTGCACTTCTTTAAAAAAAAAAATTTAAATGAGCTGACAGCTACGTGTAACTAATATTTCAATAAGCCATGCATTAATGACTGCCGTTACAATTGTCCCTAGCCTCCAGACCAATAATATTTCATATATAGTCTGATAATAACTGTTGGCTTTTTCACAAAGAAACAGACTTCTTCTAAAGTTGAGAGGCATATCAGTCAGAAATGGCAAATGGGCATTAGATAAAGGGCTTTCAATTATTTAAACCCTACCTGAGCAACTCTGTTCCCCGAGGGGGAAAAAAAACGGAAACACGATATCGGCAGGTCGTGGATACAGCCTCACGTTGTACGTAGTCCAGGGCGCTCAAATATGCACCCAGCAACTTTCCATTGTTTTGCGGCATTGTGGGATAAATGCGCATGCGCAATTGATAACAAGAGTCTACGGATAAGAGTCATGCACCCGTAGGGGACCAGAAGTACGTCACAAATCAGAAAACGTTTTTTGAAACAAAGAATATAACTCATTACCTATAAAATATTTATCCTACACAACTAAAAACATATATACATATATTTCAAATTGCTTTTATTTTATAATTTTTTTTTTTAAGTCTAGAAGTTCCAGTGGGAGTTCCAGTGGGGGGACAACGCCCGAGCGCCCCCTATTGGCCGGCCGCCCTTGCTTCAGACTGCAAGAATTATCGACCTATAAGTTTAACATCATATGATAGTAAAATATTATCAAATTTTTTAGCTAATCGATTAGACCGAGTTCTAACTACATTAGTCCATCCAGATCAGGTTGGATTCATATGCTCTCGCTCCTCGGCTGACAACGTTAGAAGGCTTAGACATTATGTGGGCAGTTCGAGATAGCCAGATGCCTATGGCTGCTCTATCATTAGATGCAGAGAAGGCATTCGACAGAGTTGAATGGCAATATCTGTTTTCAACTTTGGAATGGTTTGGCTTCAGTGATAACTTCATAAACTGGATTCGACTTATATATGCTCAGCCAGTGGCATCCGTTCTTACAAATGGAATAATTGGCCCATCATTTAAATTAAAAGAGGCATCAGAAAGGGTGACCCCCTGTCCCCTTTACTCTTTGCGTTAGCCCTGGAACCATTGGCAGTTGCTATTCGAAAAGAGGTCAACCTTCCGGGCATTACTATAGGACACAGTTGTCATAAGCTTATGCAGATGATATTCTTCTCTATGTGTCAGACCTGGCAATCTCTCTCCCAACTTTGCTTTCTGTAATAATATAGGCAGGGGGTCAGTTTACTGAGTTACCTATACTTAGATGTAAATTGGGTAGGGTTTAGGCTGACACAAAAATACATCAATAATTCACGGGTTTTCACTTTTTCAGATTAAATTCAGTAAATCTGTAACTTGGTGATGAGATGTAAAAGGATGAAACATCAATTTATGTTGAAACAGCAGAGCTGAATCATTTAATTAACAAATCATTAAATTACATCACACATTTACATGGATTGGTCGACCGGAATTTCCTATAACTAACTTGTTGTGTATTAACACATGTAGGTTGAATAATAAAATAATGTTCAAGCAGACAACTGGAGGAAGCACATGGCAAACTATTTATTTAGATTCACGAACTGACCGTGAACGTCTCATCACTCTTCTTTGTGGGTCCAACCCCCACTGGAACCCAGTAAGCGCGCCCCCACCTGGCGCGGTATGTTATTACAACCACAATAACAGCCTCCACACCAAAACATATTCATCACAGCATTGTGTACAATCTTCATGTAGAGGTTCATTCTTTTCTGTGTCTGGAACACCACAGCTCCTCCCTTGTAAAATCAATACTTCTCCAATTGAGAAAAAACACATTTTTTTTTTCAAACACAAACAAACTCTTTTTTTTAAATCTTTTTTACAGTTGCAGTTTCAAATTCAGTCTATCAGGAGGTCGTCGGTTCCTGACTGGACGAGTGTTTCCTTCGACTGAAGTTGATGGCACATCCATAGGTTGATTCCCAACAGTTTTTTCTTCCATCTGTTGATCCACACCTTTGGTTGTGTCAAGATCCTCATCATTCCAAAAATTTCCAGTACAAGTGTCTGTTTGTGTCAAGTGAGCTGGATTTCCATTTACACCCAGAATCTGATTTACATGTCTTTTAACACACTTCCCATTCACTTCCACACTGTACGTTACAGGACCCAGGACCTCCCGCACAATTCCATTTAACCACTTCTCCCCTCCCCTGTAATTTTTTACCAATACAGGTTGACCAACTGTGAAAACTCTGACACGTGACAAAGATGGTTCTGTGTGGTTTTGCATTCTCTCAGAAAACTGAGGTCTGATCAGTGACAGTCTTGTTCGAACCTGTCTTTTTAGAAATAACTCAGCAGGAGTTTTCCCTGTAGTTGTGTGGGGTGTGTTTCGGTACCCTAAAAGAAACTTTGCAACACAGTGCTCCAGTGTCATACCACCTACGGCTCGATTCTTTGCTAGCGACTTCTTAAGATTTTGTACTAAGCGCTCTGCTAATCCGTTGCTGGCAGGATGGTATGCTGGTGACTTGATGTGCTGCACTCCATTTTTTTTAGGAATGACTCAAACTCTTGTGAAACAAACTGAGGACCGTTATCAGTTACAACTTCTTTTGGTAACCCATAAGCAGCAAACAAATGTCTCAATGTTTCAATGGTTTTCACTGATGTAGTAGTGTTCATCGGAATAATCTCTGGCCATCTAGCATAAGCATCCATGACTACCAGAAACATCTGCTTGTGGTCCTCTGCAAAATCAAGATGGATTCTCTCCCAAGGGCTAGCAGCCCATTTCCATTTATGCACTGGTGCAGTACAAGGCATACTACGCTGCTTTTGACAGATGGTACACTCACTGACTTCCTGTTCAATGCACTCATCTACTGCTGGCCACCAGAATAAACTTCTGGCTAGTGATTTCATTTTTACTATTCCCCAGTGGTGTTCATGTAGTTCAGAAATCAACTGATCTCTTAATTTCTTGGGAACCACCACTCGTAAACCCCACAGTAGACAATCATCTTCAACCGTCAGCTCAAAACGTCTCTGAAAATATGGCTTCAGCAATTCATCCTGTACATGTTTTGGCCAGCCAGTCAACACCAACTGTTTCACCACCTTTAACACAGGATCTTTTTCTGTTTCTTTGGCTACATCCCTCGCAGTGATAGGTAACTCTTCAAGGTAAGATACTTTGTAAACAGGGTTTGACACCACATCCCCACTTGGTTTCATTGGTAACCTTGATAATGCATCTGCATTACTGTGTTGCTCAGATCTTTTGTACTGAATCTCGTACTTGTATGCAGCTAGAATTAGGGCCCACCTTTGCAATCTAGCAGCAGCTAGAGTAGGCACACCCGTTTTAGGTCCCAATATTTTTAGCAATGGTTTGTGATCCGTCACTAAAAGAAATTTCCTTCCATAAAGGTAGTCATGAAACTTCATAACACCAAACACTAAACCAAGTGCTTCTTTTTCGATCTGTGAGTAATTTTGTTCTGTCTTTGTTAGCATTCTTGATGCAAATGCAATCGGTCTTTCACTTCCATCTTTCATGTGGTGACTGATTACAGCACCAACTCCATAAGGAGATGCATCACATGCTAAGATAATTGGTAGCTCTGCATCAAAATGTACTAAGATTTGGTCAGATTGAAAAACCTTTGCATTTTCAAAAGCATTTTGACATTTTTCTGACCAAACCCAGTTTGCCTCTTTGTGCAGCAATGCCGTCATTGGCTGCATCAGAGTCGATAAGTTTGGTATAAACTTCCCATAGTAGTTTAACAGAGCCAAGAATGACCTAAGTTCAGTTACATTTCTTGGGACTGGAGCCTTCTGAATGGCAGCTGTCTTTTCCTTCATAGGATGAATGCCGGTGGCGTCAATGACATGTCCTAAATATGCAACACTGTCTTGCATAAATTGACATTTTTCTCGTTTTACCTTGAGGTTGTAACTTTCGAGCCTCTTAAATACCTCTTTTAGGTTAGTCAGGTGGCTTTCTGCATCCTTACCAGTTATCAAAATATCATCAAGATAGCAGATAACACCATCCATGCCCTGAAGTACTTGATCCATTATTTTCTGGAACATTGCGGGAGCACTCGCAACCCCATAAGGTAACCTGTTATATTGAAACAGCCCTTTGTGAGTGTTTATAGTCAGGTAACACCTAGAGCTTTCCTCTAACTGGACTTGCTGGTAAGCCTGGGATAAGTCTAGTTTGGTAAATTTCTGACCTCCTGCTAATTTAGCAAACAGATCTTGTGTTTTTGGAAGTGGGTACTGATCCACGTTTAACCATGGATTGATTGTGACCTTGTAGTCTCCACATAACCTCACACTGTCATCCTTTTTAGGTATGCAAACTATTGGGGCAGCCCACTCACTGTAACTAGTGGGTGAAATAACTCCTTCCGCCTCCAATTTAGTCAATTCCTTTTCCACAGCCTCTCTCAATGCATATGGAACATTTCTCGGTTTATGGAACTTTGGCACGGCTTCTGGAGCCACATGTAGCTTAGCTTTAATACCCTTCAACTTGCCTAGTTCAGGGTTGAAAACTGATGCGTACTGAGCACATACATCTTCCACCGTTTCTGGAGCCACTCTATTTACTTGTGACCAGTCTAGCTTCAACTGGCTAATCCAGTCTCTACCCATCAAAGCAGGGCCTCTTCCTTTTACTACTAGCAGTTCTAGTTTTTTTGTAATTTCTTGACATTTTACTTTTGCCACCATTTTGCCCATCAGCTGTAATGACTCTTGGCTGTACGTCTTAAGTACACAATTCGCTGGACTAAGTTTGACTGATTTAAATCTGCGCTGATACAGATTTTCAGATATCACTGACACTGCGGCACCAGTGTCTAATTCCATCTTCACCCTTGACCCATTTACACTGACATACACATAATAAGGTTTTACAATGTTCTCATTACCTGTTTTCAGCTCAAACAGATCAAAATTGTGACTGTCCAAGGTCCGATCTGGAACAATGTCAGAGTTTGGTGCAGCTTTCATCTCGCACTGAACCACAACATCACTGGCTGCTCTGTCTTCTGTGACTGGATGTGACAGAATTTGGGTGTCATCTAGGTCCCCTTTAAACTCGTGCCTGTTTCCTGGATCTGCATGCTGAGGCATCCCTTCAGGCGGGCACTGTGGAACGGTCCAGCTGCCAACATCCTGCTGCTTGAGAACGCCGACATCCTGCTGCTTGAGAGCGCTGATTTTCCTCTTAACCTCCAGATGCATGGTTCCTTTGATGGTACTCGAACGACCTCCTTCTTTACGTGTGCGACAGGCTTTAGCTATGTGTCCCTTCTTTTTACACACATGGCACTCGCTTTCTTTAAAACGGCAGTCATTCGGGTTGTGACCTTTTCCACTGCAGCGATAACAGGCCTTCCCTGTAGCTGTATTTTTCTCAGCTTCACGGTATTTGGTGGTAACCTTCTTTTCCACTACATGAGCCTTGAAAGCTTTCTGTGCAAACTGCTGTGCACTGTCCTTAGTTACCTCAAAAGAAAACGCCATTTCTATCGCCAGCGGCAGCGTCAACTCTTTGGTGTGCGCCGTGCTGAGCAGCCGGTCTCTCAGTTCACTGCTCTTAACACCACAGACAAATCTATCACGCAGTGCTTCATCTAGGAAAGTCCCAAATCTGCAGGTTGCTGCTAATTTTCTTAAACTAGCCACATACTCACTGATTGTTTCGTTGTCTTTTTGATTTCTTCCATGAAACTTGCACCTTTCTGCAATAAAGTTTGTCTTTGGTACGTAATGTCTCTGCAGTAAATCCACCAACTCTTTGTAGCTTTTGTCTGATGGTTTATCTGGAGCACATAGATCCATCAGCAAGCTATGGGATCTTTTCCCCACCACCGTGAGAAACACAGACTTTGTTTTCTCTTCTTCAGTGTCCAAATCATTTGCAGCAAAATACTGCTCGAGACGCTCGCGGTAATTATCAAAACTTTCCTCACTTTCCTCGAAGTGAAAGTCTTCTGGCTTTCCAAACGCCATCTTTTTAGCTCGGTTTCGGCGGTCCTTTCACTCACCCAAAACGCTCGGCTTTTTTTTTCTTTTTACCGTCCGTGTTGCCTCTATGGAGCCGCTCCGTGTGCAGACTCTGTGCCTTCCAGCTTGAAACATCCCATCCTCGTCGCCAAAAGTTTTGTTGTGTATTAACACATGTAGGTTGAATAATAAAATAATGTTCAAGCAGACAACTGGAGGAAGCACATGGCAAACTATTTATTTAGATTCACGAACTGACAGTGAACGTCTCATCACTCTTCTTTGTGGGTCCAACCCCCACTGGAACCCAGCAAGCGCGCCCCCACCTGGCGCGGTATGTTATTACAACCACAATAACAGCCTCCACACCAAAACATATTCATCACAGCATTGTGTACAATCTTCATGTAGAGGTTCATTCTTTTCTGTGTCTGGAACACCACATAACTGTAGACAGTTTCAAATTTAGATACAACAGACAAGTAATGAGGATGACAGTATTACTTTTATCTGTAGGCTCTTTTCTTAAAGTTTAGTTACCAGCTTAAAATGAGATAAGGGAAGGAGGAAATAGGAGGAGAGGAAGAGTGAGGATGAGGAAATCTATTTTGAGTGTAACCAGACGACACACTTCCATACGGAAACCAGCTCGACTCATCACACGTTCCAGTAAACAATCAACAACTCTGTACCTGTTTAGACGTTCTGTCTCGGTTTAGTTAGAGTTGAGAAGCAGTTTTGGACTCAACGGGTTGTAGGTCTGGTGAATTCCAGTTTAACTTCAGCGTGTTTACTGGTTCAACGTAGTTGAAGCCTGCTTTCTCCGGCAGAAGTCATGGCACGCCCTGGTCAGTTTCAAAATAAAGCGTTCCTCAAAGAAAGTTAATTAAGAACTTGGAGCTTTTTAGCTCTGTTGAATTTATGGAGGCATCCATAAATTCTCAGCTGATAAACCAGTCTTTGACTCGTGACTGCAGTTTAATTCAGCTTAAAGAGAAAGGACATGATAGCTCTTGCTGTCCATTCCAACTGAAGCGTTCCCGGAAGCAAACACTTTTTCTAAAAGTGTTGAGATCAGAAACTCAGTCTCCTGAGTGGTTCGTGGACCAGGAGGAGAAGGGAAAAAAGTGAGACTTAGAAAGTCATGGTTAACAGAGAGTCTGTTTGGAAAAACAGAGATAATTGTCTTGGGAGGACAGGAGACAGAGCGGCAACTTTTCGTCTACGACTTGATTCACTGTCTCAAAACAATTTAAACAAAGACTGGAAGGTCCTTCTGACTTATTGTTGCACTTTAACATAGTTCTTGACTAAGACAGAGGAAAAATATACCAGCATATTAATGAACACTCACATATTAAGAATATACTGCTCATATGAATAACACATTCTTGTATTAGAACATAATTAAAAGAGTAGAAATAGTGTCTTTGTGAGAGATCATGTTCTTAGACTCCAACTTAATGGAATAAAATGTGTTAAATGTCTGTTTACTGAGAGGATCAGCAAAAAGGTATCACTTTGACAGTTCAAAGAGACAAAGGGGTAATCCTGCATCTCAGTTGACCATTAGGTCCACTACATCTCTATAATTAATATATTTTCTGACATTTCAGGCTACAGTATAAGGTCAATTGGACAAAATCGGAGGCCCTTCCACTTACTGCGTTCTGTCCAAAGAATGTATTTCCAACGGGCATGTTTTCATGGCCCAAGAATGGTATAAAGAGCATATCTATAAAATAAAAAAAAATCTGTGTTAATTGGGTTTATTGATGCCTCTAAGGCACATATGTCAGAGTGGCGGCCCGAAACAATTATTTATGGCCCCCTGGATGATATTTAATAACTATTAGATCCGGCCCGCAAGCCATGCCCGCTGGTGTTTTGCACACAGCACGGAGTCGATCAAACTATGGAATGGATTTTCTGAACAGAGTCGTGTCTCATGAACCCAGAGTAATGAGACCCGCCTCAAATTCAGGAAATCCATTCCATAGTTTGCAGCCAGCAGCTCCAACGTGCAGACTCGGTGAGTAGCATTTTAGCTAACAGTTAGCCAACTGTTCATTGTAACATGTCTGCTGTGTGGATGTATTTTCACTAAACACCACAAGACAGCAACGTCCAATGTCTGCAGAGTCATAGCGCCACATTAAACCGTGCTCAAGTTAGTTCAGCGGGACGACACTCTTGCTGAACCGAGCAGTACGAGCCAGCCGCGTCCCGGTCTCGGATCATTCAGCCTGTCCCTCATTCGAGCTCCATGTCTTCAGCTGTTTTTTTTTTCTTGTTCAACCACGGCCAGCTGCGTCTACTCTGACCTGATAATATCGTAGGAGGGACAAGTTGACAGTGACTGACCGAAATCAGAGCCCCCCAGACTGAATAATAAAAACACAGCTGAAGCTTGGAGCTCAATGTTCACCGAGAAGTTGCTGAACTTCATCATAATTAATGACCAGCAACAACAATATTAATTAAAAATCCCAAGACAGCTGTATGCCTAATCATTCAACCTTTATTTAGGCAGGTAGCTCGTGAAGTCACTGCAGCTTGCTCAAGTGGCTTCATTATTCATCAACAGTCAGAGCAGAGATCAACTTTCAGCTACACCCCTCCTCAAAAATGGCTAAACGTAAGGTGGACACAGAGAACAGGGGTTTCAAGCCAGGTGGGAGGCAGACTACATGTTCACGGAGGTAATCAATCCTGAGGATTTCCTCAGCTCAGAGCCTAACCCCGAACATTGATGAACTTGTACAAAAGATGAGGCACCTCCAAGTATCAGCCTCAGATAAGTGAGCATCACAGAGCTGTAACAAATTTTCAGTTTTTAATTCAGTTAAATTTTTACATTTGTTTCTACAAGACATGATTTTTCTTTGAAGGAAGTATTGTTTTGGCTGTGTGCCATAGATTTATGTATTTTATTTTATTTATTTATATTTACTTTTCAGTTGAATGGACTCGGGACAGAGCCATGAGAAAGAATACAACTGATTTGATTTATTTTCTTATTTTCCTATTTGAAAGTGGTGATCAGAAGGATCATAGAGCTGCACAATAATGCATTTTCAGTTTATAATGCATGCACTTTTATTTATGCATTTATCTTGAAATTAAGAAACATATTTTTTTAAACAATTTAATTTTTTGCTGTTTGCCTGTTGAAAAATGTTTTCACTTGAAATTACTGACAGATCCATAAGAAAATATTGTTTTATTAATTTAATCCTTAAACAATAGATACCGGTAGTCTGTTAGGTCTTGGTTCAACAGGCTATGTGAAATCATTTCAATATGAACATTGAACCAGTCCGGCCCTTGGCTTGTAGCATTTTTTTTTTTTGGCCCTTGGTGTATTTGACTTTGACACCCCTGCTCTAAGGCCTTTGATCGTGTCAATCATTACAAGTTATTTGACAAATTAAAACAGAGAGGTGTTCCAGATATTATTATACGAATTTTAGTTTACTGGTATTCTAACCAGAAAATGCATGTAAAATGGGGCAATAACATCTCTGCTTCCTTTGGTGTGAGTAACGGTGTGCGTCAGGGTGGGCTTCTTTCACCTGCCCTGTTTAACATTTATATGGACGACCTGTCAAAAGAATTGAACCTCTGTAAAACTGGATGTGTGATCGGTGATACCCTGGTTAATCACTTTATGTATGCTGATGACCTGGCTGTCCTCTCGCCCAGCAGTGCTGGTTTTCAACAGTTACTGAATATCTGCTCTGATTATGGGCTGAGATTTGATGTGCAGTACAATGCTAAGAAAACGGTTGTGCTAATATGTAGGACTAAAGCAGACAAACAACTCTGTTTCCCTGATTTCTTTTTGTCAGGACAAAAGTTAAATGTTTGCTCAAAAACTAAATATCTGGGTCACTACATCACTGACCAGCTATGTGATGATGATGACATTTATCGACAGTGTCGCATGTTGTACGCCCAGGCAAACATTCTGAGGAGGAAGTTTCACATGTGCACTAATGAGGTAAAAATATGTTTGTTTAAAGCTTACTGTACATCCTTGTATGCAGCTCCTCTGTGGTGTAAATTTAAAAAAGCTAGCATGCAGAAGCTTAAGGTTGCTTATAATGACTCCCTGAGAATTCTACTTAAGAAACCAAGGTTCAGCAGTGCAAGTGAAATGTTCTGTAATGCACATGTCAGAACGTTTCAGGCGCTCATGAGAAATTTGATGTACAAGTTCATGCGTCGTTTGTGCAGCTCCATGCACAGTCTTATGCCGGTAGGGTACCCACCTAAATTGTCAGAACGCTCCTGCCGCCCCCTTTTGGCCGCTTGTCACGGTCACACTGGGAGACACTAGCCCCTTTCATAAGTCAGACCCGCGCAGTTCCCGCACAGACCAGTCCGGCTTTAATACCCATCGGGTCATTCCCAACTAACAGGGAACGTTAAACTAACGTTCTGGTATGGTTCTTGCATGGTTCTGTTAGATCACAACGTTCTTAAAACATTCTTTGAAGGTTTTTACTAACGTTTGAACAAACCTAGATATAACGTTCTAACCTAACGTTATTATAACGTTAAACAAACGTTCCCTTTGCCACCTGCCAGTTTCTTTACACAAAGTATTTTCACACTGGTTTATTTTTAGTACTTCTGTTTTAAACGTTTTGTCAGTTTTTTGAAACAGCTCGAGCTGTTTTTTTATATTGTTGTATATATATATATATATATATATATATATATATATATATATATATATATATATATAGTATATTGTTATTATTATTATTGAGCATGCATCAGGGTATTATTATTATCATCATTATTATTATCATTATTCAATTTTATTCTGCGTTACTCCAGGCGTGAAACGTGAAGTTGTTTGCTTTCTGCCATTTTTCTGTTTGTGGTCTTCATGCGTTATGATTGGATTGGGGGTAGAACGTGATCATGTACGTCCCAACCAATCAACGCCACTCTTGCTTGTCAGGTTGCATGTGAACTTTGTCCTAACCAATCAACGCCACTCTTGTTTATCGGGGGAAGTAGCATGTGATCATATCCAACCAATCAACGCCTCTTGCTTCGCGCGCTTCGTTCAAATGTAGCTATTTCCTTTTCATCTGTTGGACAAGAAGCTCTTGTTGTCTCGGACTCAGCGCTCGTAAAACTTGCTTTTTATTAGACGTCGACTGGTCTGACTCTGGACGACGACTGGACATTCAGTTGGAAGTTGAAGGTAATCGGTTCTGTTTTCTTTATTTGCTAGCTGTTTTAGCTCTGTTCACTTGAATGAACAAAACCTGCTGTTGCTAAAAGCTAAGCTAACAACGAGCTAAAACGGGTGTGTGTGCTGCTGAGGCAGATAATTTGAGGCAAGTAAAACACTGCAGGTTAGGTTATTCTAGCGTTTAAATAAGCCATATCCACCTTATTCCTAGCCCCCATGATGCCTTGCGCGAATTATGTGTACGACTTCCGCCGAAAGTCAGAACCGGCACTTTTTTTACACGCTAGCAATGCGCTAACCGGTTTTCGTCAGAGGTTTTAGGTCATAAAATATGTGGGAACACAAACGATCACAACTCAAATGTGTAGAAATAGTTTTACCGCTACCTACAGCTATTGAGGGGTGGGTAGACGACTTGAAGGAGTGTCCGAAAATAACGTATACTAGCATGTTTAGCTACTAGCATACTTAGCTACTTTGTTGACAGTTGCTTCTGAAGCTTATCAGTATCTTCACATTAAAAAGGTTGGTCCTGTTATGTTAAGAGAGGTGGGACACAATCTTATTTACCTTAAGGCAAACACAGAGTCCAGTCTAAGCATTAAAAATCCACATCTCCAGGTCCAGCTAACAATGATGTCTTGGACTTTTGAGCTGCAAGATGTTTATCTGGACACCAACTGAGCACCTGGAGCTTGACATTTCTTTTGACAAAGACTTCACTGATTCACAAATGAAGCACCTTGGGAACTTTTAATAAAATACAGTAAATGAAAACAAATAATGAAATAGACAGGAAACGATCTTTAAAAACCTGATAATGAAAAAAGTGACATTTAGATAGAAACAGTAGTTTAATCCAAAATTAACTGAAATACAGTGCACACAAAAAACTAACCTTGCAACTATTGTACATAATAAATGAATCATTTTAGCAAATACTTTTCTAATGTACTGTAATATAGTCAACATTGCATCCTTTAAAAAAAACATGTTAAGAGTTGTGTTACGTTTACAGCAAGTACACCAGTACTGTACATGTTTGAGAAAAATGTTTACATTTAATGTCTTCTCACTTGAAATAAGCTGGCATCCTTTGCGTGTGAATGCTGGAACGATTACATTGACACCATAGCTCTTGCAGCAGGTCCCTCACTGTGAAACCACGATCACCCATCACCTCATCTCCAGCACGCAGATAGTCCAGAAACCCAGAGTTCTGTGTTATAAACCTGTCACTGCATTTACCACCATAAGCATCTGAAATAAACATGATTATTCCAGAGGGAGAAACAGTGGCGTAGTGGTAATGGCAGTCGTCCCCCGATCGGAAGGTTGGCGGTTCGAATCCCGGTTCCCCACACCATGTGTCGTTGTGTCCTTGGGCAAGACACTTAACCCCGAGTTGCTCCCGGTAGGACTGGAAAGCACCTTGCATGGTAGTCTGCCACTACCGGTGTATGAATGTGTGTAGCATTCAATGTGTGTAGCACTTTGAGATTTTCACTAATGAAAAGTGCGTTATAAATTGAATTCATTATTATTATTATTATTATTATTATTATTATTTTCACAGTGTTATTTGCATGTATGATTCACTTCTGGAGTCCCAAGTTTTTAGCTTTCTGCAAAACATGTTGCTTTAATTGTTTCACGGGGCAACCATAGAATAAGGTCCTTGGTTTGTTCTGACATTATGTCAATCCACATTCCAACAGTCATGCTGCATGTGACTGTGGTGTTGAGCAGCTCCACACTCTCGTCAAGCCCATCTGAAAGTAAAAGTACAGTATACAAACATTAGGGTTCATTTATGAACACACACACACACACACACACACACACACCTAGATTATATATATGTAAATAAACGCACACACACACCTATATTATATATATATATAAATACACACACACACACCTATATTATATATATATATATATATATATATATATATATATATATATATAAATATACGCACACACAGCATACATATATAGGTGCGTGTGTTTATTTGCCAGTTATGAACGAAAATATTAGTATCATTTAATCACTGACTACATAAAATCATAACACTAAAAGCTGTCTCTTAAATCATACCTGATCCTCTGGAGGATACAGAGTCTTTTTTCAGGTGGTTTCTCGTAGTCCAGCCACAAAGAAGGATGCAGGTTTTTGTTTTCGGAGCATGTTCAACACACACTAGTTGCAGCCACAAATTCAGCTTCGTCTGATTATTCGTACAGCCACGAACAGCGCAACAGGTACCCGAGCTCCACAAGGGCATCTTTGTGACAATATTAGCTCGAAATAACAGAAAACAGAACTTTAACAGAACTTCAACGACGCGCGCAGATTAGCAAGTAAACAACGAGGAGCCAATGCAGAAATTCTACTTCCGGGGTCAAACGGAAGTAAGACACATAATCGCTTCTACAGTGACGCCCCCAGGAATAAGGTGGATATGCTACGAGTTTTTTTTTTTTTTTGGCTTAGTTCCTGGATGGTTTTTCAAAGAGACAAGGCCCCGCATCCTCGCGCTGTTTGCGTCGCATGTCCGTTAACACACATGCGCTCACTAGCCAGCAGAACAATAACTGCAGCCAGGCTGAAATACTAATTTACTTTAAATACGTATTTCGCCAACATTACTGTTTTTGTAGCTGCTTAACCGTTTAATGAAGTTATTAATAAATCTAATAACTGTTTAATGAACCTCTTTCTGTTTCCTATTGTTGTGTCCTGCAATTGCATAAGACTGACAGCAGGGGGAACCTCCGAGGAGGGAGAGAACAGGATGTGTGGAGGAGAGAAGAAGAAGTTGGAAGAAGTTGAAATAAAGCATGGTGTTATGAAGTGAGCTCCGTCTCCAGTACTCTGATTCTACACCTACATATTAGCAACACCACAACATTGGCGACGAGGATCGACGAGAATCGACGAGTATGGCTCTTTCTGTAACGTTGCCTGCTCCATTCATGCCGTTCCCAGGTGAACCGACAATACCGTTTCCAACGTGGCTAAAGATGTTCGACAACTACATGCTAGTGATAGCCGCGTCGGGAGACGACTGGCCTGATGCCAGAAAGCGCGCGGTTCTACTCCATGCTTTGGGTACGGAAGGACAAAGACTTTTCTACAGCCTGCCGAATACCGGGACCACGTTCGCTACTGCTATTACTGCTCTTAAAGAACATTTCGTCCCGAAGGTGAACGTGATTGCTGAACGTCACAAGTTTCGACAACGTGTACAACGGCCGGATGAAAAGGTACAACAATTCTTAGCTTCTCTGCGTGAGTTAGCTGCCACATGTGACTTTGGAAACATGGAGGAACAAATGCTACGTGATCAACTGATAGAGCGTGTTGCTAATAATCGAATCAGAGACAGACTGTTACTCGAACCGGAGCTAACTCTTGCTAAAGCTACAACGTTGGCGCTACAAATTGAGAGTGGATTAAGAGATGCTAACGTACTTTCTGATGCTACCGCTGCTAGCATTTCTGTTCCCGTGAGGGCTGTACTGTCTGATGCTAACGCTGCTAACGCTTCAGCTCCCGTGAGGGCCGTACAAAGACAGCCGAAGTCAAGCCGCCGCTGGGACGCGAGGAGGACGCCGCGGGACCATGCTACTTCCACGACTCAACTTGCTGCTACTACACGCCGTTCCTGCTTCCGCTGTGGATCCTTCGACCATCTTGCTAACAACCCTGCATGCCCTGCTGCTAAAATGACATGCAACGAGTGTGGTAAAGTGGGTCATTTTTCACGTGTTTGCCGTTCAACTCAAAAGGAGGTACGTGAAGTCGTCGTTAATGAAGCCACGGTTCTTTACATGAACAATGCTGTACAAGACAAGATTCTCTGCACCGTTCAAGTGACTGTTAATGGACGACGTACAGATGTTGAGCTGATTGTGGATACAGGCTCATCAGTGTCCATTATACCAGAAGAGATCTACCACACCTACTTTTATGACTGTGTACTAACTGAACCTACAGTTACTCTTGTTACTTATGCAAAAGAGAAAATTGCTGTGAAAGGGTGCTTAAAAGCTACTATTTCTCATGATGGTATTTCTACTGAAGGTACTCTTATTGTTGTTCAGTCAGGTGCTGCCCTGCTGGGTTTAGATTTATTCCAAGCATTACAAATGAAGCTTGAGGGATGACAAATTGCTACTGCTACTGCTACTTCTACTACCTCTATGGTACAACCAGCTTTAAAGGTTCAGTATGCAGTTTCTGTAGAACTGCAGCAGTTAGAAATATTTTCAACAGGCAAAGCATTCTGATCCCTCCCCCTCAGAGCCATATGTGGCTCTGCCCCCTTGTGGTCTGTTGAATTTCAAATTCAAGCTCTGTTTTTATTGGCTGATTCAAATTCAAGCTCTGTTTTTATTGGCTGGTTACAAACTCTGTTTTTATTGGCTGGAAAATGGCGGGTCACCTTTTCTTTTTAGAAATGCTTATTTACCACCTGGAGAAGCAAGGGGACAATATTTTTTTAAATTTTTTTTCAGAGATTACCTGGCTAACATCAGTCTGTCAGGAGGTAGTGACAGAGTGAAGAAATATGTTCATAAAAAAAGCTACATACTGCAGCTTTAACAAATACTGCTTCAGAACATTCTCCAGGAATGTCAGTTCGGGAAGTTGGTTATGATAAAAATTTCATACATAAAGTACAGATGTTGCCGAATGCTGTTCCAGTGCAACAAATAACTACTACTGCTCCACTTACTCCTGTTGAATTTCCTAGCAAACCATGGGAAAAAGTTGCAATAGACATTACAGGTCCGTTTGAAAATGCTAAATGGGACTGCCGTTATGCTATTGTGCTAACAGACTACTACAGCAAATGGCCTGAGGTTGCATTCGCTCCTACTGTTACTACAGATGTAATAATACGGGTTTTAAACACTGTGTTCAGTAGGGAGGGTAATCCGATGTATCTTGTTTCAGATAATGGTACTCAGTTTACTTCGCATGCGTTTACTACTTTTCTGAGAGAGAGAGAGATACAGCACTTAAAGTCAAGTGTATATTATCCCAGAGCAAATGGTGCTGTGGAAAGATTTAACAGAGTGCTTAAAGACTGCATACAAACAGCTGAAAGAAGTCACAGCTCATGGAAGGAAGCTGTCACTGAATTCCTTCACAACTACCGAGCTACTCCGCATGCAACTACCGGAGCTACTCCATTTGAACTACTGAGGAACAGAAAGATGCGTACCAAGTTAAACATACTCCCAGTGGAACTGAAGAGCAAAAGCCAAGCTCAAATACAACAGAGGGTGAAACAAAAGCAAAACAAAATGAAGGAATATACTGACAAGAAAATGAGAGCTAAAGTACCAACATTCAACGTGGGTGACACGGTTCGTGTTCGCAGACCGGATCACGTTTCCAAAGGATCTTCCAGATTCACAGAACCACGTACTGTAATGAAGAAAGTTGGACCAAATACTTTCTTACTGAGTGATGGGCGCAAGTGGAATGCTTCAAAACTTGCACTCTTCCCAAAACAAATCTTACGTGCTGCAGAACAAAATGATGATACTGTACTCGATGCATATGCACTGCCAGGAAATACTGATGAACCGCTTGCTGTGTTAAGAAGAAGTCAAAGAGATAGAAATGCACCAAGCTGGTTGTCAGGTTTTGTAAGTTAGAGTGAAAAAAAGTGTAAACTATTCCTGTTCATACTGTTCTGTAAGACAAGTAAATTTACTACTGTTCATACTGTAATGCAAAGGGTTAACAGGGTAAACTTTCATATTACTGTTGGCTTACAGAAATAATAATTTGATTACTTTGATTTTCTGCTGTCAGGTTACTGTACAAATTTACATGTAAGTAATTGTTTCAGGAAAAGGGAAATGTTGTGTCCTGCAATTGCATAAGACTGACAGCAGGGGGAACCTCCGAGTAGGGAGAGAACAGGATGTGTGGAGGAGAGAAGAAGAGTTGGAAGATTTTTTTTTTTATTTTTTATTTTTTTTTTTATTGAACAAAATGTACAAAACAAACAGGTATTGTAATTAACAAACAGCACCACAAAAACAGTAACAAAGATATGTAAACAAAGTCCGTTGTAAACAAGCAGGACAAATTACATATTATAAACAGAGATACTATTTAAAAACAGAGAAAAAAAAATGAAAACTTAGTCAGAGGATTCAGGAAAAAATAATTCGTAATTAGAAAGAAACAAATTAGCTTTTTTGTTATTAACCATTTTAAGGGAGTCAATCAAATATTTTAGCTCTGATTGAAAATGAATAAAATTCGGTATTGAATTAGCAAATTTTTGTTTATGGATAAAAAATTTGGCATATAAAATGATAAAATTGAGTAAATGTTCGAACTTACGATTTTCAGAGTTAGTATAATAGCAAATAATATTTTGGAGATTTAATGTGCATGCAATTTTAGTCGATTGAAAAATGTGAGATTCAAGGTCACTCCAAAATTTCTTGGATATGTCACAAGTAAAAAATAAATGTGATATAGTTTCTGAGTTATTTTTACAAAAAGTACAAGAGTCATTGATATCTGTGAATTTAGCAATGATACAGTTCACGGGATATATGTTGTGTAAAATTTTAAAGTGTACTTCTTTAGCTTTGTTAGAAATACAGAACTTGTGGGGTAAGAGCCAGGCCCTTCTCCAATTTATGTTATCAATTTGAGCTCTCCAATAAAATTTACCTCTGGGAGCCACATATTTTTTCTTATGAAAGCACTGGCGTATGTGTCTATTGTTACATTTTTTATCTGTAAGTTTAATTCCTTCCAGAGTGAGCGTGGGTAGAGTTTTCGTAAACTCACTGTAACATAAGTGACTTTTAACGAGTTGAATTAATTCTTTAGGAATAGCATTGGTTATCATCTTAAATTCTCTGAAAGGAATGGGAAAACCATGGACAGACATAAAGTTCTCATAAGACAACATATTGCCAGCATTATCAAAAAGATTAAGGATGTGGTTGATATCTTTTTTGAACCAGTTAAGAGAAAAAATTGATTTATTCCTAATCAAAATATTGCAGTTATTCCAGAGGAGAGCTTTATGAGGTGAAAAATTGTGGACAAAAGCTAGTTTCCAAGCTAGGAGGGCTTGTTGATGAAATTTGGATAATTTGATGGGTAATTTGTTGGGTAAAAAGTTACATTTCAAAAGAAAAGACAGGCCTCCTATTCGGTTAAATATATGGTTTGGTATGAAAAACCACAATGAATCAGGATTTATAAGACATTTTTTTAACCAGTTAACCTTGAAGGTGTTGATGGTATCAAAATAATCTAGGACTTCAAGACCACCTTCTGCTCTACTGTTTGAGAGTACACCTTTCTTAAGTTTATGAGATTTATTCTTCCAAATGAAATTTAAAATTTTTTTGTTGACTTCTGCAGCTGTAGAATCATTCACAAAAAGAGATAAGGATGGATATACAAAACGAGATAAGCCTTCCGCTTTAGACAGAAGAACTCTACCAAAGACAGACAAGTCTCTTTGAAGCCATGAGTTAAAAATGAATTTAGTTTTAGTTATTCTGTTGGAAAAATTTAAATGCTGCCTGGCAATAAGATTTTTAGTTATAGAAATACCTAGATATTTAACTGTTTCTTTAACTGGAATATTACAGATCGTAGCATCATTGCAATTATGAAGAGGCAGAATTTCACATTTGGACAGATTTAGTTTTAAACCTGACGCATTTGAAAATTGGTCAATCAAGTTAATAGAGTTAGGCAATTGATGTTTATCTTTTAAAAATATGGTTGTGTCATCGGCAAGTTGGGAAATTTTTAATTCTCTTCCAAAAATTGAAATGCCTTCAAATTTTTTATCATTAACTATGTGAATTGACAATAACTCGATGACAATAATAAATAAAAAGGGTGAAATCGGGCAGCCTTGGCGAACACCTCTGTTAATCTGGAATCTTTTAGAAGTGTTCATATTAATTATCACAGAGCTATTAATATCACTATAAAACATATTGACAATATTAATAAATGATTGACCAAAACCAAATGCCCTGAGGGAGTGCAGAAGAAATTTATGCTCAATCGTGTCAAAGGCTTTATAAAAGTCTAGAAACAAAATAAGTGCTTCAGAATTTACCTCACTAGCATAATCAATTAAATCCAAAACTAGTCTAATGTTATTGCTAATATGACGATTTTTCATAAAGCCAGTCTGGGTTTCAGCAATTATAGAATCCAGACTTTTCTTTAGTCTGTTAGCGTACGTTAAGGCCAGAATTTTATAATCAATTGTTAAGAGAGTTATAGGGCGCCAATTCTCAATTATTAAGGGGTCTTTATCGGGTTTTGGAATAAGAGATATGATACCCTGCTTCATTGTAGATGACATCTCCCCATGCTTAATGCATTCTTTATACATACAAAACAACGGGTTTTGAATAAATTCCCAAAAGTGAACGTAAAACTCTACAGATAAACCGTCAATACCTGGTGATTTTCCTTTCTTCATTGAGAATAAAGCATTTTGGATTTCTATCATCGAAAGGGTAGAATCACAGTGAGATTTAAAGTCATTGTCAATTGAAGGTACATTAAGACAAATGTGATTTAGAAAATCAGTGCAATTATCTGCATTAAAGTTAGATTGATAAAGTTTTTCATAAAATTCTGAGATGGATTTATTAATTGAATCTGGATCTGTCGACACCATTCCATCAATATTAAGAGCAATTAAAGATTTCCTTTTTGCATTTCTTTTTTCTAGGGCAAAAAAGTAGCTAGTATTCTTTTCCCCTTCCTCCAGCCATTTAGCTCTAGATCTAATAAATGAACCTTTTGCCACATCTAAATAAAATTGATCCAACTTCAACTGAACTTTTTTCATTTCAAGCTCTTCCTCTGTGGTAAGTTGTTTTGTTTCCATTAAACGGTTAAGTTTGTACATTAATTCGGTTTCTATTCTGTGTTTTTCATTCTTTAGCTCTTTGCTTCTTTTAATAGCAGCAGATCTGACTTTATATTTGAAAAATTCCCATTTGATCCTGTATTGATCATTTATGCCATCATTGAGGATTTCTTTAACAAGGTTTTTAACTGTATTGTTGAATAACGTATCTTTCAAAAGGGAATTGTTGAATTTCCAATAACCTCTCATGCCACAGTTTTTCTGCAATGCCGCTAATTTCAGATTGATCAATTTATGATCAGATAAAGGGGCGTTAAGATGGCTAATATCTTTAACATATTGTAAGGAAGAGGATGAAATCAAAAATAAATCAATCCTAGATTTCAGGGAATGATTACTATTACACCATGTAAATCCCTCATTAGAGGGGTTATAAAAGCGCCAAACATCAGTCAATGAAAGATTAGAACAAAGTAATGAAATAAGATTATTTTGTATGTTAAAATTCGGTTTAGGAGGATATCTATCAGTTGTATTATTTGGACATTCATTGAAATCACCGCCTAAAATTATAAATGAACCCTGGTATTTCTTTTGGAGATCTTTTATTCTTTCTGTTATGTCATTAAATAATATGCGGTTGGAAGAATGTGAATTAAATCCATATAAATTACAAATAATAAAGTTAGTATTATCTTGTTTAATTATTAATATTGTAACACCACCGCTTGAGGTGGAGAAGTGTCACAAACACATCCGAGGGTCGTGGGGTGGAGAAAGAGTAACCACGCTGAAAGGGAATAGCTTGGCTGCACGGACTTTATTCAGCTGTTCAATACAACGTCATCCCCTCATGAACGCTGCTCGCGTCTCCCGTTGTTTTCGCCCGCTTAACCTGAACACACCCCTAGACCCACGAAGAAAAACCCACGAAGAAGAAGTCTCTTAAAGACACAGTAACCTAAATACGTAACTGCCCAAATAAATCATCTTACATCAAAATAAATCAAAATAAATCATCTTACATACTTCCCCCTCTTTAAATGAAATGTCCTCATTTCAAAATAAGGTAACCATAGTAACAATAAGAGAAAATAAATCATCTTCCCAAAACACAATCCCAGAACAATAAACAAAGTCCACATATAGAACAGTTTTTTTTTTTTTTTACTTTGTCACGACAACAGTCGTCGTGGCTTCCTAACCATGCGCCCACACCTGGTGACAACTGTACCCTCAGAAGGCGGCAAGCTAAGAGGTGTTTGCGCCGGCTGCTGGGAGACTGGTTCAGTTTGTCTCCTTGGTGAAAGTGTCAATGGCCTCGCAGTTTCTGCTGTCTGTGCTGTTTGGCCAAAGATCAAGGGCAATGAGCCAGACAGAGCTGTGTACCTCGGCAGCGTGTTCATGTTTGTCATTGGGACAGATTGATTGCCCTCCATTGTTAATGTGTCTGTGGAACCACGATAAGGTTTCAACCGATCATAGTGGATGACCTTTGTCGCAGCCTGAGGGTGTTGCACATCCACCAGCTTGTAAAGGAGCCCTTTGTCGTCCACAGATACAACCTTATATGGTCCAGTCCAGTTTGGAGCAAGCTTCTGTCGTTGTGTGGTGGGATCATCCATCCATACCAGATCACCACAAACGTATGGCCTGAACCTCGTGTCCTTGTTGTAGTAGTATTCCCGTTTTTGTCTCTGTTCTTCACTATGTAGAAAAACAGTCTCAAAAGCAGCGTCCATCCGTCGAGCTAGTTCTGCACCATAGTTAGTCGGACTATCAGAAACTGTTGGCGATGAAACATGAACAGTAGCCGGTAGTCTGGGCTCTCTGCCATGCACAAGGAAGTAAGGAGAATACCCTGTGCTCGAGTGTGGCGTAGAGTTGAATGAAAGCACCACAGCAGGAAGGTAGTGGTCCCACTCACCCCCATAGTCCTGGATGAGTCGAGCCAACTGTTCTTTCAAAGTCCTGTTAAATCTTTCCACCATACCATTCCCTCTTGGGTGATATGGGGAGGTCCTTTTCTTTGTCATCTGTAGTTTCTGACAAATGTTTTGTATAATTTCTGACTCATATTGTCGTCCCTGATCCGACAACAGTTCCTCAGGGACACCATGTTCAGGGATATACCTTTCACAGAGTAACTGTGCTACCGTGGCAGCCCTTTGATCAACCATAGCATATGCATTCACATACTTGGTGAAATGGTCCTGTACCACAAGCACATATCTGTTTCCCACAGACGTGACTGGCAGTTCGGTAATGTCCGTACAGACCAACTGAAATGGTCTTTCAGTCTGAATAGATTGTAAAGGAGCTCTGTGCTTTGGTACAACCCTCCTAAAAACTTCACATGTCTTACACAAGTTACAGAACTGCTCAATATCAGATCTCATTCCTGGCCAATAACACACTGTCAATGCTTTCTTAAATGTTCGTTCAGCACTGTAATGACCAGAACATGGATTACCATGAAAAAATTGCATTGTCTCTGTAACCAGTGCCACTGGAATTAACACTTGATAAACCTCAGGTTTGCCAGGCGGTGTTTGACCTTTTCGACACAACAAGTTATTACATAGCAACAAGTTATGAAACTGCCACCATAGTTTCCTCTGCATTTTACCTTTTACCTGTCTGAGGTAGGGACGTTTCTTGTTTTTAACCCAATTATGCACTTCCCCGAGAACAGGATCAGCAAGTTGTGCATTTACAATGTCCACGTTATGGGCAGATAATGTCTGTTGTAATGTGTCAAACCCCACATTCACATGTGTCCTATCAGTGTCCACACAACAAACTTTTGGTACCATATCGGTCCTCTCTAAATGTTCAGGGGTCGAGCATGACCCCTCATCATTACCCCTCGCCTCAGACAGTGAGACAGATTGTCCTGTATCACTAGGCGAAGAGTGAGCTTCAGGTAGCGTCGTACTTGTCATCTCAATAGAGTCCTGTCCCAATGGTATCCGTGACATGGCATCTGCATTTGTGTGTTTCTTACCCTCTTTGTGAGTGATTGTCCATTGATACGGATCGAGCTCCAACGCCCAACGACCCCTGCGTCCTGTAGGGTCATGCGTAATGTCCATTTTCCTTAAACTAAGCAAAGGACGATGATCAGTAATAATGGTGAAAGGATTGCAACTCAGGTAATGTCTAAAGTGTCTGACTGACCACACAATAGCATACAGTTCTTTGTCATAGGTAGACCATTTTCTCTCTGTTTTTGACAGTACATGACTTGCAAATGCCACCACCCTTTCTTGTCCCTGTTGTATCTGTGATAGTACTGCACCAACTGCCAAATTAGATGCATCTGTGCTCAGAATGAATGGTTCATCAAAGTTTGGAAATGCCATTATTGGAGGAGAAGTCAGTGCCTTCTTAAGTGTTTGAAAAGCTGTGCTACAGTCATCTGTCCATTCAAACACAACTTGTTTTTGGGTAAGTCTATGTAGAGGCTGAGCAATGAAGGCATATTGATGCACAAAACGTCTGTAATATGAGCACAGTCCCAAAAAGGCACGTACCTCTGTCGGCGAACGTGGAACAGGCCAGTCACTAATGCGTTCACTGTTAATTGGGTCCACCGTCAGTCCCTCTCGTGACACAATGTGTCCCATGTACTTCACAGCCGGTTTGCAAAAGTCACATTTCTTAGGGTTTAACTTTAACCCTGCTTGTCTGAAACGAGTGAGAATGTCTGTGAGATTGTCTAGATGTTCTTCAAATGTTTTTCCCATGCAAATGATGTCATCCAAGTAAATGACACAAGTTGTCCAGTGTAGACCTCGCAGAACCAGCTCCATGAGCCTTTGAAAGGTTGGGGGTGCGTTTTTGAGTCCCATGGGCATGACCTTAAATTGGTACAAGCCATCACCTGTAGTAAATGCAGTCTTTTGTCTGTCTGCAGGATCCATTTGTACTTGCCAGTACCCACTAGACATGTCCATGGTAGAAAAGTACTGCGAACCAGACAACGCGTCTAAACTGTCATCTACTCTTGGTAGGGGGTGTGCGTCAGTAATAGTGACAGAGTTCAGTTTTCGAAAATCTACACAAAATCTATATGAGCCATCTTTCTTTTTCACCATCACCACCGGGCTGGCCCAGGGGCTCGAGCTGTCCTCTATCAAATCTTG
>JBBPBX010020838.1:32404-42968 GCA_038048925.1 Garcialebias charrua | reverse complement strand
ATATTAAAGCTATTCCACTTCATGACTTTAATTTGTTTTTGCACTTAATATTTGAAATGTTTTTTATATGCTTGTGCTATAAATTTTCCAGATTAAAATAAACTTGTCTCTAAAAAACAAGACCAATTTTAAAAAATTAACTGTTCACAACTTTAACTGCAAATAGGCTAATAATGCAAATATTTTATAGTATTTCCATTCACTGTAAAATAACTGATTTTTTTTTTACAGTTTTGTCACAAATTTTGGTGCAGCAAAAGCAGCAGCTGTATAAAAATCTGGATCACATCTGTCCAGTTGACATGTCCCACCCCTGGATCAGCAGCTCCTGCCTTTCAGCTGATAGACTAAATAATGGGGCTGATCAATTATAATCGGTTGATTTAGGTAACTTAAAATAATCAGCAGTTGACCGTGCCAGTTGCCAAATTGGAAAATGAACGTGCAGAAACAGTTACTACATAATGAAGCTCACAGGTTTATTTATTTACTTTTTTGCAATAAAGCTCTTCTATACATTGTGTACAACAGCTTAACTTAAGCAGTTATAGTTTGTCAAACAAAAACAACAACACAGAGATTACATTTTAATTCAATCTGTTTCTTATATTGCCCCAATTTCTAAAAAAAATCTGCATGGCCACAGTCACATCAGCTGAGCTTGAGGTGTGAATAGTGAAAGTATTTGAGCTCTCCTGTGATAGAGATAGCAAAAGGGGTGATTGAGACAGAAGAAAGGGATGGAGAGGTGCGTATGCGCGAGGTGGGTGGGTTCACATCTGGTACATTTGCGCTCTGAAGCAGATGTCATGTCCCACTAATGCCTCAGACGCAGATCATACAGTGCAGTTCCCACCCCTTGGATCTAAACACCCATACCGTTCAGGAAAGTCACGCTTCTTCCTTGACGGATCTACAAACAAAGTGTTTGAAGGTCACGACCTCCACCTTTCTCTACTTTCACTTTTCAAACCTAAACTCCAACCTGTTCCTCTTAATAAGTCTGCCTCTTTTCATTAAATCTCATCCCCCACACACACACACTTTTTATTGTTATCCTGCGCTTTGGCAAATATTTTGGAGATAGCAGGGGTCTGAGTGCAAGGAGAGGAAGAGACTAGGTGAAATCTAATTGAGCGGCCTGGCCAGACATCAGGGCTGGAACAACACCGTGATGACTGCCAGATGTGGTCCAG
Source organism: Garcialebias charrua (assembly GCA_038048925.1). Lineage (NCBI taxonomy): Eukaryota > Metazoa > Chordata > Actinopteri > Cyprinodontiformes > Rivulidae > Garcialebias > Garcialebias charrua. The sequence goes on along the minus strand of JBBPBX010020838.1, from coordinate 41,772 downwards.
TGGAGCCCAATCATTAATAACACGTCCTCCCCAAAAACCATTCTCGGCCACGACAAGCCTCTAAACGGTCCACAGTTTACAATATCCTAAGTACACACCCGGCGTCTCATGTTGGCTCTTGGCAGAGGGGTGTGTGGTTGTAACTCAGTAGCAAAAAGACTGTCCTGAGTGATTTATATTGCACTTGCCAGCAATTCCAAACTTTAAACGACCGGTGTAGCCTTCGAAATCTACAGTTACAGTAGCGCTCCATCCTGCTGACCCAAGAGCCCCCAACTTTTGGCTTAAAATATGATTTTGTCCTGTTTCTGAACCCACCGTGAGCCCATTGTGCCACATTTTTTTGCGATGTTAAAACTCTCTTTTGATGTGCTTCCTCCCAAAGAAATGGCTCCCGACAAAACGCCATAAATAATTCAAGGATGGATTACAATGTGTCCGTTTGCGCCGCTGACAGTTTGACAGCTCATTTTTACCGTATGTTGGCGTGTGTTTGCTTTCCAATGGCGAAAGGACTATACATTAAACATGACACGAAAAATGGATTGTTTATAAGGAATTCCAATAGTTTTTTTTTAAGTTTACCTTGGAAGCATGATGGCTAAGTGAGAAAATATTGTAATTTCTTTAAAATAAATAAAAAAATGAACGCAAAAGTCTTGTTGTTAAACAGCAAGACTTAAAACAAGTTGTAAATGACTCTTTCAGGATCGTGAATGCATGGTAATGAAATCCTTTGTTTTTTGTTTAAGACTTATTGGAACTGTTTAACTGTAACTTGAAACCAGACCATTACAAATACCACAAAGTAAAGACTTTAGGCTTTTTAAAAAGCAGTTAAATGAGTAATTTTCACGTCTCTTGCTGAAGAAGCACAGTTGACAAGCTTCACTTTGTCTCTTTGGTTGTCATCACACTTCAACATTTGTATTTACTTTGGTTTAAAGCAGAACTGTTGGGTTTGTGGTTAACAGAGACATTTTAATGGGGTATTTATTGGCGAAAATGCTTTTAAATTTGGAATTCTAACCAAAAAAATATCTACTCAGACTGTAATTAGACTCTGAATGCAAGGTTTTGTCGTGCAGCTAGTTTTAGCAGAAGCATGGTCAAACTCAAGGTATATTTGTCTCTGGAGATGTGACAAAAAGCTAATTTTTTTAAATAAGTTTTGATTTTCAATGTGCAGCAAACTGCTCAACTCCAGCCCAGCAGGTGGCAGTAATGCAAAGACTAAAGTTAGGATAACCATGTGCAGTAAACTTACAACAGTGGGGGAAATCCAAAAAATGTGACTGGTAACTGTGGTTTATTGGTTTCTCAACAGGGATTGGAAGGGGAAAAAACACCTATTCATAATGAGCATTTAAGAGTTTTTTGTAACGTTTCAAAGTCAAAGTCAAAGTCAAAGTCAACTTTATTGTCAGATCTGCAATATGTACAGTGCAGGACATACACAGGACCGAAATTGCGTTTCTCTCAGTCCCTCGGTGCAACAGTAAACATCTAAACATTGAAACACTGAAACATATAATAATAGACATAAGCATTGTATTTCATTGTATAATTGACAAAATTATGTTCAACAATGCAAGCCTCCTTTTTTAAAAGTTTCTCAGCTTTTAAGAATCTACAAATGATGACTTCATTCAGAATTTAAAGCTGAAGTCCAGATCTTTTGAAGTACAGTTCAATGGTTATGATAAATCTTAGCTTTTTGAGTGACAGAACTGGTTTAATTCACAAAAGCCTTCGCCAAAGTGGACTGCTGCCGTCTTAAATCATTTCCAGTTTTAAAATTCTCATAGACTTTCTTGTGAACGTTACTCTGTAGTGAATACCATACTTTTGTCAGAATTACCATCTAATATCCAGTTACTGAAGATAGAAAAGTTACCACTGAGATTTAAAAAAAAAAAACTTATTTTAAGATGGCAGCATTTCACTTTGGTTTGTCATCACTTGGAATAGCCATTAGTTTGTCATTTGGGTCAACATTAATTCAATTTCTTTAAAGTGAGATCGTTCAGAAGCTATCTACAACAGGTAAAATATTAACTGTTGAAGACCTTTTCATGTACCCCATTTCAAAAATCTGAATGATCAATTTTTATTTTTATTTTGACCAAGGTACTTGTGATGGAAAGCTATTGTCAAAGTATTTAACAAAGTTTATAATCAAATTCATGCACATTGACTGTTATAAAATATGGATAAACAATTTGGAGGAAAAAGAACAGTAGCCTAAGAATACACCGTAATGGTTTTAACAGCTAACTTAATACTAGGAAAACAACTTGCATGTAAAGAAAATAATAAATGTAGCTTTTTTTTAACCAATAAGCTGGCAATTGCTTGAATATTTGCAAATAAAAAATATAAGTCCTAGACATTAGGAAAGTTTAGAACTTTACAGGAAAAAGTCCTTTGTACTGTTGCACCCACAAAAGTTTTCAAATATCTCTTTCTGAGAAAAGCTCCTGCAGTGAAAATGAGTGCCAACCGTTAGTGCAGCACCTATTATTATCCACCTAACAAGGGTTTCTTAACTTTATATCTTACTCCTCCGTCAACTTTAATGCCACTTGTACCGCAATATGTACCCCCACAAATATTACTATATCAAAACGACCGGATCGGCATCGTGATGTGTGCTATCACTTTTATTGGTGTTTTTTTTTAGTTACCATGGCGACATAATTTGCAAACAAAGACGCCAGTTTTATTAGACAGTTTTCATGGATTCTGGTTGCAAATCAAATATCCAAGATGGCCACCTGAGCTAAACAGGAAAAATAATGTAAATCAGCTATTTTTATAGTTACCAAGCTGAAATTTGGTGTGGCTGTGTGAGAGCAATGCCTAATAATGAACAAAACAAAACAAATAAATAAAGATGGCCACCTAAGCTACATTTAAATGACTTTAACTCAGCTTTTTTACACATATAGAGCTTAAAGTTGGTGTGGTTATAGGTGAGAACCGTCTCCATCACATACTGAATCAAAAAAAAAAATCCAAGATGGCCACCATAGCTTAAATAATGACAATAACTCATTGATATTTTGACATTTTGAGCTGAAATTTGGTATAGTGGTAGCTGAGAGCGAACCCCAACACGTAATACTGTCAAATTAAATAATCAAAATGGCCGCCACGTGGCAGTCCTCGTCAAAGTTTCTCCAGGAACTTTCTAGTTTACAAAGTTTACAAACATTGTTCTTGATTGACAACTCAAAGTGCCCTACGATTGCAGGTTCGACCAAGTTGTAGAACAGCACTTATTTATTCATTGAATTAGGGTGGAAGATGATCATCCATCCCACCTCCCAGACTTGGGTGTACAGTAGGAATGTGCAATATAAACGGTACACGGTAGAAACGATAGACATTTAGCCTACGATAGAGATCTGTCTTCTACCGGCTAACCGCAGTAATGCTGTCTGATGTAAAATCAGAGTTGTCAGATTTAATCTTTACTTTTTTTAGTTTAAAACTGTGCATAAGTGGTGTTGAAGTGTACAATCAGAGTTGTCAGAGTTAATCGTTACTTTTTTTGTGTTGAAAACTGTGCGTAAGTGGTGTTAAAGTATTTTCTTCGAGTGCTAAGTAGCGAAGCTATAAGCTAACTACGTCCGGCTTGCCGTAGTGTTGCCATATTCGGATGCATGCGCAAAACGCTGTGTTCTGTTGAAAGTTTTTTTTTTTTTGTCGAAAGTTAAAGTAAGCGTTGGTCAGCTTTAGAGAAACCTGCCCTCTGATCTGTGAACAGAACGCTGTGTTGTGTGATTTTACTGCGAGACCCTCTGGTCAAAGCCACAGAGGAAACTGGTTGCCTTGTCAGCTCTCCTTAAAGCAGGAGACGCCCACTAGAGGGTTGGAGGGTGAAGTGTTTTCAGTGTAAAATGCTGCTCTGTTACTGTTCATTTCTTAAGTGACAATATTGTAAACTGTTAAGAGTTAAAGCTAGGGTCTGCGATATTTGAACACTCTGGGACTCTCTGGGACTTAGAAATATTTTCAGCGCAGAAAAGCATTCTGCTCCCTCCCCTCAGAGCCATATATGGCACAGTCCGTGCTTCTGCTGAACTTGGGATCTGCTCCGCCCCCTGCTGCTGTCTGCTCAGAGCCGCTGCGATATTCTGTGTTTATGGTAATAAAACCATGGAGCGCTAGTCCTACAACCCAAAATCCAGCAGAAATCATCAGAGGTTCACGAAGCAACGTTTGGACATGATTTAATTCGCTCGTGACTTCCTCTCTGTCAGCGCTGGTCTGGAATGTCTGGAATGCTCCACCTCCTCCTGTCTCTGCGCTGCGATATTCTGTGTTTATATGATAATATAACTGTTTAAAAAATTTAATAAAACCACGAATCACTCATCCTACAACACAAAATCCAGCAGAAATCATCAGAGGTTCACGAAGCAACGTTGGACATGTTTTAATTCGCTCGTGACTCGTGACAAATCCATTTCCTCATTCCTGTCAGTGCAGGATGAAGCGATCACTTGGCTTTTGGCAAAAAAACTAAATAAAAGTCCAGCTCTGGGATAAAGAAGGGATATTTAATACATTTTGTGTCACATAAAAAACAGTCCTGCATCGCTTTGCAATCCTTTGAATGAGAACGAGCTGCGGCTGGGACAGGTGGGGGCGTGGGTTGGGGCGTGACAAACAACTCTGTTTTTATTGGCTGTCAGTGTCCTGGTCACTCTTGTGTTTTCAGTGTTTTTATAAATGCTGATAGAGAAGCAAGGGGACAATAGATTTTTTCAGAGATTACTTTGTCTAACATCAGTTTGTCAGTAGATAGTGACTGAGTGAAGAAATATGTTAAAAATATATTGTCTGAAAAGTTACAGACTACATTACAATCTTACATATCCCAGCTTTAACAACATATTCTTTAGTTTAAAACTTATGGCTAAAACTACACAAGAGATATTTTGCACTGTTTTGCACTACAAGAAAGAAGCCTAATGCTTGAGTTGTTAATTATTTAAAAACTCTCTGGACCTAGTAGTGAAATTTTCTTAATAGAGATTATTTTGTGGTATAGCAGTTTTCAAAATAAATTATGGCAAAAGGACACCTTATGCTTTTTTTTTTCATTCCTATTGCAAGTTTTATACCAAAAACATATTGCGATATATATATATCGTTATCGCCACCCTTCACAATACATATCGTGATATGAATTTTATGCCATATCGCACATCCCTAGTGTACAGTATATGATGGATTCCAAGTCATAAATGATGATGATGATGATGATGATGAACCCTGCCCTTCTGGTTTGCAGGTTGCTGTCAAAAGCCTCGTCGTCAGTTTTTACAGAAGTACGAGAAGACGGAGAGCCATGTTCTGGTTTGCACAGACTGTCCTCTGACTCCGCTGGCACAAAGGAGCCGCTCGCAGGAGCACTGCGCCCGAAAGTGCATGAAGCTGAAGAAAAAATTCAGCTGCAGGTGAGTCACATTTGTCCACTTCTCTGAAGTTGGTTTCTCCGTAACATGTCCTCCCCCCACCTTTCCTTCTCGATCCCTCATAGTATTTACATATTTTTGCTGTTTATCATTCGGTCATCTTTCAACGACTTCCCGTGTGCTCCTGACAGGGCTTTCAACTTTCAAAGGCACAACAGGAAATGCCACTTGCTTCCTTTTGACCGTTTCACCCACGGTGTGCAGAAGCAGGCCAACATCAACTTCACTCTGTACGAGAAAAAAGGTAAATGTTCCCGTCCTCCGAGGCGACGGCTTTTGTGCTTTGTAGGATTCACACAGGCAGAGGCTGTTTTTGGTGAGGACACTTGTTTTGTTAAAAGATCTTCGGCTCCTTTGTTGATATAATAAAAGAGCCGAAACGCCTCATGCTGTTTAATCATTCTGGTGAAGAAAGTCGTTGCCTAAACATGTAGCAGACTTAAGGAGTGTAAACAAAAAAAAAGTTCATTGTTTACAGCCAAAGCGCAATAACTTTCCACAAGCGCAGGCTGTGGAATCTAGCACTTCAAAATTTATTGCAGAATTTATGAATGCTTCCCTCTGTGACATTAAATGAACTTCAGAAACTTGTCTGGTTTGGGAAGAACATGTTGGAAGCTCTTCTTGACCATACTTGGGAAACTCCTGCTTAAAATGGTCAAGGCGAAGCAAATTTTAATCAGTATGTAAACTGGCACAGAGGGAGAATGCATGGATGGTTGCTTTCAAAAGTTTTCTTTTTTTAATGCTTTTGTACTCAGATTACATAAGGGAGTGCATCGCTGACACCAAGGACAACTACAGAGGGAGGAGATCTTGGACAAAGTCAAACATCACTTGCCAAGCTTGGTCTGATAATAACATCAATGAGCACACGTAAGTCATGTTTTTACTAAAGCAAACCACTGACAGGTGCAATGAAACTGTCACGGATAGCATTATTTTCCGGTTTATTGGGAAGTTTAAAAGGAATCACCGCCTTTATATGCCAAAGTTTTAAACACAAATTTTGTTAAATCTTTTTTTAGTGATCCAATTATGTGTTGAGGGTGATGCTCAGCTTCAACTACACCAGGGGTCTGCAACCTTTACGATCAAAAGAGCTATTTCTGCCCCTTCATTCACTAAATTAAACATGTCCAGAGCTGCAAAACCAGCTACATTTGTCATAATCAAGTGGTGGCCCATGGGCCACTTTACGTTTGTTAGAGGTGGCTTTTCTACGGTGGCCATGAGGTGTCAATTAACATTTGAAAAAACTGAATTATATTTGAAAAAACTGAATTACCGTACAGTACATTTCGCCAAAGCGGAAGTGGCCTAAGCGGAAGTGTCTGGAATCACATTTGAAAAAACAGAATCACAGAAAAACGGAATTACATTAGAAAAAAACTGAATCATTCTGTAATTTTATACAGGTAATTAACTTTTTTCTAATGAGATTCTGTTTTTTCTAATGAGATTCTGTTTTTTCCAATGTGATTCGGTTTTTTCAAATGTGATTCTGGCCACTTCCGCTTTGGCTTAATGTAATTCTGTTTTTTAAATGTAATTCTGTTTTTTAAATGTAATTCTTTTTTTCTCTGTTTTTTTTCAAATGTAATTCTGTTTTTTAAATGTAATTCCATTTTTTTTACATATTGTTCATTTACACCTTAGGGCCACCATACTTTTCTGGTCAGTAGGCTTGAAATTATAAAACTAAAATCATCCAGTGATAACATTTATTGATATTTTTACATGTTGAGACAAAAGAGAAGACTGCATTCCATCCATCCATCCATTATCTTTACTCTCTTCTTCCTTTTCGGGTTGCAGGGGGTTACTGGTGCCCATTTATTGTTTTTTTGTTGTTTTGTGGAGAAATTGAGTATCCTACTTTGACGGAATAAAGCATAAAGTTAAATTGAGTATAATACACTCTGTGTATTAGTACTAGTATCCACATATTTGCAAAGGAAGTGACAGGAAAATGCTCAAATTCTTCATTTTTTTGTTGTGGGTACAACATCTTATAAAATTCAGTTTTAGATTAGTTTTGGTCAAAGCTTGAAAGAGCCGCTGCAGAAGGACCAAAGAGCTACATGTGGCTCTAGAGCCGCAGGTTGCAGACTCCTGAACTACACCAACTTTTAGCTCAACATCTCTATAATAGACTGACCTAAAGCTAAGTTTGATTAGCTGTGGCCATCATGATTGTGTTTTAAATATCCATCCAGTGATTCATGTCTGTGTTTTGCCTTTACTCCGTTGTTTTCCTAATAGATAAAAGTGAAACACAAGCAATTACATGATCACCCAGCTTCGGTGGGTGGCGGAGGTTAAAGGTCAACATCACACAGTCACTTATCACTTGAAAGTTGCAGCGACTTGCCAAAAAGCTTTCCCAGCAAGCGTTTTTCACAGAGAACGTGCTAATCATTCTCTTCCTCTCGCTAAATTCCTGTAGATTTAAAACCCAAACCCCTCAAAGCTCATATCTGCTCCATGCTTCCACTTTGTTCTGTTTCTGTCTTCGCTTCCAGGATTCTCTTTTTCTGTGTGCCTGATGCTGAACAGACCTCGGCGTTTGATTTATTGATGCTCAGTTCATCCCCTTCCACCTCGGGGGTTAAGGGAAGGTGGAGGCTCAGAGACAGTTGAACGTTTATCCAAAGTTAAGTCAGATTTCTTTCAACACATGCAGGGATGTCCTCCCAGATGAGTTCCCCCCACCCCCCTGCACTGGAGGCCATCAGGTGTATCCCAAAGATGTTTTCTTTCAGCTACAGTAAGAAGAGATTGCCTTTGCCAGCGTCTCATTAGTGGCGCTCATTAGTTACAAGATATTTTACCCGTGGCAGAATGGGGGAGTCGGGCAAGGGAGGAATAATGGTTTGAAGAGGTGCAGAGTGAAAAGTAGAAGGGGAACAGAATGAAATAAAGACTCAAAGATTTATAGACATGTTTTGTCCAAGGTCCATATAGGTTCATGGAGAGAAAAATCCAGTTCACCCGATTCCTTACAATTAAACTGGCCCACAGTGTCGGCCCTCGCCTCTCCTGCTCTGCTCCAGAACTGTCATCACTTTCCAGGAGCTGTGGTTAGCGCTCCTTTGTCATCGTTTATTTGACACATGGTCCCAATAGTCTTCGCAAAAAAAGACCAGAGCTTTTATCATCTTTAGCTGTCAGCATCTTTAAAAGTTTGCAAAGCGTCTGCAACTGAAGGATTAAGGGAGTTATGTAACATTGAAGCGATCCCGCTGTGTGAGAATTAGCACCGTAATGAACCGTTTTGGGCTTCAGGTAACAATTATTTTCATGCTCGACTGATCACCAGTCAGGAGGCGGGGTTTTCTCAGGAGGTTCCCGTCCAGGAGCTGGACTTCCACCTGTTGTTTCTGTTTGTGGGATCAACCAGGCCTCAGACAGAAGGGATTCCCAGACGGAGCAAAACAAAAATACAGAACGCAATTGTGGAAAAACTCCCTCATGAGGAAGAAAAACATCTGCTTCAACCGGCTGGGTTTGAGAGGAACAGATACACAATGGCAGGTCAAGAATCACATATAGAAATAGTATGTTAATGAAAACTATTCATTTGTAACAATTCATTATAAGAAATTGGGTCAATTTGTCCTCTAGTAGTCTCAGCCTACGGCAGCATAACAAGCCAACCCTAACTACAGGTGGTCCCCGACTTACGAGCGAGTTCCGTTACTACGACTATCTCATAAGACGAACATTCGTATGTCGGAACACGAAACACGTGTCGCTCGTAAGTCCGGATTTTCGTCGCAAGTCGGAAAATTTATGCTAGCGCTACTACGAACACTCGTTTTTCAACACAAATGTTCATACTAGTTTATAAACATGCTCAGAAACTTGTTTCCAAAC
>JBBPBX010020838.1:7203-17256 GCA_038048925.1 Garcialebias charrua | reverse complement strand
TATATATATATATATATATATATATATATATATATATATATATATATATATATACAGGAAACCCTCGAGTTACGTCAGGGATTGGGACCTACGGGTGTGACTTAGGTCGATGTTGTCGTACCTCGCGGACCAAAAACACGTGCCTGTCGTAGGTCCGCGTTTCTGACATAGGTCGCGGCTATACCGCTAACGGAGCGCCGCACACATATTTAACGGCATGAGACTGAACAAGCAGACATACTAGGCCATAAACATGCACAGAACTTTACATGTACAGTAAATGAATACTGTACAATAAATAAAAAATATAATTTCTTACTTTGAGCTGGTCAAAGCCTGCCTTCGTCTTTTAGTATTAGCTCTTGCACCCGTCCGAGCTCCCCCAGCTTCCTTACGCTCCACACGCACACACGTGGTCAAAACTGTTTAAAAGAAGGACTGTTAGCTTCTTAACTTCATACATTTGGAGCCAGAAAAAAAAAACTTACTGAAAGCCGTTTCTCCGCGATGTTCCTCCATCCAAAACAAGCTGCTCGGCGTTAGCTACGGTTAGGCCCCGCCATTAGCAGCATGTCAGTTCATTCAAAAAGGCTGTCGGCTTTGTATCTCCGCGTTAGCTCGGTGTCCCCCGACATCTTAGGCTGCCAGGCGGACATTTGCGGCGAGCTCCCGGCCGCAGATGGCCCCTCCGCGGCATGTCGGCTCGGTGTCTTCGCCTGTGTTAGCTGCTCTGTTAGCTGCTGTCGTTAGCATGTCGGGCGGCGTTGTGGGAGCGATCGCGGGGCGATCCGCGGCTGCTCCTCCGGGCCTGAGACGTCCAAAGAGTTGACCGAGTGTTTCCAGCTAATTTATCCATATGAGGCAACCCTGATCGGACACACGGTCCTCTAGAGCTTTATATATATACTGTATATATAAAACAGTGCCTTTATATCGATGAGTTATTTTGATGGAAGGGCTGATGTCCGATATTTAACTTGATCGCTAATATTGGCCGATACCATGTCGATAATATTGTGCATCCCTAATTCAAAGTCTTCCCATGTTTCCATTGAGGCCCATTATTCTGACATTGTTCCACTATGTTTAGACAGTTTTTCACACACTGGTGAACTTCTGCCCATCTTTACTTCTGAGAAATTCATTCTCTAGAATGCTCATTTTTTTACATGTGTTCTATTACTGACGTGTTTTAAATAAATGTAATTAGTTGGAAAATGCTCTTCCAGCTGTTTATTTATGCCACTTACTTTTACAGCATTTTGTTGCCCCTGTTAGGATGGAATGTTTCATAGTGTAAAATTATTGCCCCGTCCCAACTGTTTGAGACGTGTTGCTGCCATCAAATTTAAAATGAGCTTTTTTTTTCTTCAAAAAAGAGTTTATATCTTTGGAAGGTTTGTTCATTACTTTGTCACAGTCCACTGACATATACTGGTAAGCACACCCACAAACACACATGTATGTCTTTTTTCCTGTTGTTTTTTTTCCTCCATCAAACACGAACCACACTTTTACAGTACAGAGTATGATTTATGACGAGGGTGGAGGTTCTGCATTTATCCAGATGTGTGCATCCCTTAATGTCTGCCCTCTGAAAGATAAAAACCACTGACCTGTGCTACACGGTGCGCAACGACACTGGCATGTGTAACATCAAGCCAAAGAATCTATCTTTTCTGCCCCGTCTTTTGCTTTCTACCTCAAAACACACTCTTTCCTCCTCCATCTTCTTCCATCCCATTTGTCAAAGGCTAAAGAAACAGAGACCAGAAATCTGTATGGAGGAAGTTGCCTGCACCACTATGAAGAATTCCATCTGAAAGTGTTTGGAATAGTTTATTGATGGAGGATGTTGCTATAGCCAGACTGGGTTAGATCAAATAGCTTTTGTGGATAATTGCATTTTTTTCCGCCTGTGTGTGTGCATGCGTGTTCATTTGTGTGTACATTTTGCCAAACATCTCATAAAATACTGGATAGATTTTAATAAAGCACTCAAGGTCAAGTCAACTTTATTGTCATTCACATCACATGTGGTACATGAGGTGGAATGAAATTATGTACACAGGGTCCCAGTTACACTTAAAAATACAGGTAGTCCCCAACTTACGAGCGCTCTTACATACGAGGTTCCGGACTTACGAGCTGGCGAATTTTTGGAAAAAACGCAAAAAATACCGAGTTTTTCTGTGTTTTTTCACCACAGTTCATTAGCTAAACATGTGGACACACGTTTCCGATCATTTTTATGCACTCATAAGCAGTTTTTCGATGAAAAACGAGTGTTTGTAGTTGCGCTAGCAAAACCGTTCCAACTTACGAGGGAAAATCTGGACTTACGAGAACATGTGCTTCGTGTTCCGACGTACGAATTTCCGGTTTACGAGCAACTCATAAGTACGGAACTCGCTCGTAAGTCGGGGACTACCTGTAGCAACATATAAAGTATAAAAATAAACTGTAAATAAGGATCTAAGATATTCACTAAGAAATATGCTAAACCAGGGGTCTGCAACCTTTACAATCAAAAGAGCCATTTTACGCCTTTGTTCACTAAATTAAAAGTGTTCGGAGCCGTTACATGCTACAATTGTAATTGTTGTTGATAATGTTATTGATTTTACTTGTTTTATTACTTGTTTTATTGACATTTAATTCTGTTGCACTTTGTAGCACTTTGAGATTTTCATTAATGAAAAGTGTGTTATAAATTGAATTCATTATTATTATTATTATTATTACAATTGTGGTTATCAACTGCCACTTTAGGTTTGTTGGGAAGGGGTTTTTGTGGCCACTAGGGGTGACATTATAAAAATAAAATAACTAATGAGTTCTATTTTAACAATTCAAGACAAATAAAAAAAACTTTATTTTAAAGAGAGGGTTTGTTAATTATTAAAAACTGTGAACTATACAAACCTAGGTAATTTTTTTATTGTGGAAAAATGAGTTAAATATAGAAATAAAGCATAAAGTTAAAGTTTTACTCCTTGTACTTGTTCCAATATTCACATATTTGCAAATGAAACTGCAGAAAATCTGCTAAAACTAGTCATTTTTTGTTGTTTGTATAATAACCAATTCAGTTTTGGTCAAAGCTTGAAAGAGCCGCTGCAGAGGGACTAAAGAGCCGCATGTGGCTCCAGAGCCCATGTTGTAGACCCCTGNAAAACCACTGACCTGTGCTACACGGTGCGCAACGACACTGGCATGTGTAACATCAAGCCAAAGAATCTATCTTTTCTGCCCCGTCTTTTGCTTTCTACCTCAAAACACACTCTTTCCTCCTCCATCTTCTTCCATCCCATTTGTCAAAGGCTAAAGAAACAGAGACCAGAAATCTGTATGGAGGAAGTTGCCTGCACCACTATGAAGAATTCCATCTGAAAGTGTTTGGAATAGTTTATTGATGGAGGATGTTGCTATAGCCAGACTGGGTTAGATCAAATAGCTTTTGTGGATAATTGCATTTTTTTCCGCCTGTGTGTGTGCATGCGTGTTCATTTGTGTGTACATTTTGCCAAACATCTCATAAAATACTGGATAGATTTTAATAAAGCACTCAAGGTCAAGTCAACTTTATTGTCATTCACATCACATGTGGTACATGAGGTGGAATGAAATTATGTACACAGGGTCCCAGTTACACTTAAAAATACAGGTAGTCCCCAACTTACGAGCGCTCTTACATACGAGGTTCCGGACTTACGAGCTGGCGAATTTTTGGAAAAAACGCAAAAAATACCGAGTTTTTCTGTGTTTTTTCACCACAGTTCATTAGCTAAACATGTGGACACACGTTTCCGATCATTTTTATGCACTCATAAGCAGTTTTTCGATGAAAAACGAGTGTTTGTAGTTGCGCTAGCAAAACCGTTCCAACTTACGAGGGAAAATCTGGACTTACGAGAACATGTGCTTCGTGTTCCGACGTACGAATTTCCGGTTTACGAGCAACTCATAAGTACGGAACTCGCTCGTAAGTCGGGGACTACCTGTAGCAACATATAAAGTATAAAAATAAACTGTAAATAAGGATCTAAGATATTCACTAAGAAATATGCTAAACCAGGGGTCTGCAACCTTTACAATCAAAAGAGCCATTTTACGCCTTTGTTCACTAAATTAAAAGTGTTCGGAGCCGTTACATGCTACAATTGTAATTGTTGTTGATAATGTTATTGATTTTACTTGTTTTATTACTTGTTTTATTGACATTTAATTCTGTTGCACTTTGTAGCACTTTGAGATTTTCATTAATGAAAAGTGTGTTATAAATTGAATTCATTATTATTATTATTATTATTACAATTGTGGTTATCAACTGCCACTTTAGGTTTGTTGGGAAGGGGTTTTTGTGGCCACTAGGGGTGACATTATAAAAATAAAATAACTAATGAGTTCTATTTTAACAATTCAAGACAAATAAAAAAAACTTTATTTTAAAGAGAGGGTTTGTTAATTATTAAAAACTGTGAACTATACAAACCTAGGTAATTTTTTTATTGTGGAAAAATGAGTTAAATATAGAAATAAAGCATAAAGTTAAAGTTTTACTCCTTGTACTTGTTCCAATATTCACATATTTGCAAATGAAACTGCAGAAAATCTGCTAAAACTAGTCATTTTTTGTTGTTTGTATAATAACCAATTCAGTTTTGGTCAAAGCTTGAAAGAGCCGCTGCAGAGGGACTAAAGAGCCGCATGTGGCTCCAGAGCCCATGTTGTAGACCCCTGTGCTAAACGAACACCAAATGGTATGCTAAAAAATCTAACACTAATAATGTAAAGTTATTATTAAATAATTATATATTATATTATTATATAATTACATATTATTAAATAATGTAAAATAATACATCATAATAACAGCAGCCTGAACATGAGTCTGTGGTGAGCAGATGGATATGAACACAGCGACATGAGATCAGCAGCATGGATAATCAGCAACATGGATAATAATCAGCATGAGATAAGTAGCAGCATGGATAATCAGCAACATATATGTCACATTTTACCAATTAAAGTGGCATTACAGTGATTATGATTTTGATTCAAAGTAGCAAAGATGGAACACAACTTGTGTGGTTGTAGCTGAGAGTTATCCTCAACACATTCTCTGAGCTAATTAATCTAACAGAATCGTGCAAGGTTTGAACACAATGGCAATTACAGTAGTCCCTCGCTACTTTACGTTTCGTTTATATCATGGTTTTTCAAAATAAGACTGGACATGACACGCAATCGGCTGATTGATGGATGAGCCACACTATCGGCATGGAATTTTTATTTAAAAATATATATTTTTAATTATTTAGCACCTGCTGCACATTTTTGCAGCCCATACTGCAGGATAAACTTCCTGCTGCAGCTGATCAGCTGTTCTCCATGCAGAGCTGAAAAGTGGGCGTGGCCAAGAACGCATGCAGGTGACTGAGAGCAGCAGAGGCAGAGGGAAATCAAGACATTCTTTGCTCTTTTAGAGCTTTAGAGTTTAGAAACTTTGTTTAAAACATTGCAAAGGTGTGGGAAGGGTTTACACACACATACATATACTGTACAGTATATATATATATATACACTTTGGTGTGAAAGGTGGTGAGTGATATGCATTCATTTAAGAAATGCTAATCCTTTATTTCCTTTTTAATCTATTCTTTTTGTTGCAGTTAATTAAATAATGTGTGGAAATCCCTTTTGAGAAAGAATGCGTGCACCAGTGTTATGAGTACACAGAGTTTCCTATCGCCTTAGCAGCACAGGGGGTGGAGAGCTACTGTTTTTGATCATCTGTCTAGGTTAAACGTGACACATTCTTTTGGGGATTATCATCTCCCTCCTTCTCTCCCTCCCTCATTCCTTCATTCAATTTTTGCTAGCGACTTCCTTCTCATGCTTCTGCTTCAATAACAACATCCCCCTCGCCTCCTTGCAGACTCGGACACCAGTGAGGACTTTGATGTCAACGCAACAATGTCCTGCGTCCAAGGAGAGGGCACGAATTACAGAGGAACGATGAACGTGACTCCGGAGGGTGTGACATGTCAGCGCTGGGACTCCCAGTTTCCCCATAACCACTCTTTTCTTCCTCAGAACTTCAAGTGCAAGTGAGTGATGCTTGTTTTTTAGCTACAGACACGACTAGGAGATGATTTGTTTGTTCTTGCATTTTACATCAAATAAAGGGAAGTAATGAGACTAAGGGCCAGTTTACACGGCGCGTATTTTGAGTGTAACCGCTACTTTCTCTTTGCGACTTTGCTTATCGCCTACACGACGCTGCTGGCCCCCCTCGATGACACCGATACTTTTCTGACCCTGCTCTCAAGGTGGAAGTTTTTCGCTGACCCCCCGTTGATAATGTAAACATCTCCCGTGGAGCTTTTGTTTGAACACATGCACGCAGCACGCACGCGCAGACAGCCGGCATTTTAACAATGGCGGTGGACTGGACAGTGGACACACGCACCACTTTCTGAACTATAGCTGATGGAATATATTTTGATTCTCATATTTAATTATTCTACACCTTACCTGCATCTGTGTTGGAAGAGAGCAGCTGCCTGGATCCAGTTGTCTGTTAACGAGGCAGTCGGACATTTCACGTGTCACGCTGCACTATAACATACTAAATGTGCTATATATTAACAGTTTAACAATAATAAACAGTATTTATGTTAGCGTGGGAGATATTTACATTTATCTGAGCTAAATGAAGCTATCTGGACTCGTTACGTCATGCCTAACATGCTGCATGTTGAAAATGAAGACACCAGGTTGATTTTTAATTTATTTATTTATTCAACACCACAAACTCATGTCACAAACACTGAGAATTAAATTGAACACTTTTAAAAACACGTTAACCAAACTTTAATGAACTGGACTCTGTTGTTCATCCTGGTGGACACTGGACCCAGATCCGAACCGCCGGTCCGCTTCGTGGAACAGCTTCGACCTCGCAGGAAAAAAATAAAAATAAAACCTCAGTTGGTTGTTCTGTGATCGAACTAAACACAAGGAAACATTATTAAGAACATGGTTTACCTTGTAGCGCTGCTGTAAATCAGCTGATTCTCACGGACTAAAGTCAGACATGTTGACTCGGTTCCGGTCCAGACGTCCAGTCAGCAACTGGTGTGCAGATGAAGCGGTCCACTTGGTGTCAGATCTGTTGACTCTTATCCAAATTCCAGCTTTAACTTGTTGTTAACTTGTTGACAACAACTTGTAGTAGCTGAACTTTTAGCCAGAGAGGAAAACAGGCTGCCTCGTGTGCTTTGTTTACCTCAAGCAGCAGTGGGTGGCGCATGCGCAGTAGTGAAGGTTCCAAAGATCACAGCGCCATCTACAGGCCCAGCATGGTAACTACAGTAAATTCATGAGTACGGGGGTGGGGGGGAGAGAGTCGTATCCACAGAATTCGCCCATGTCAACGCAAAACTTTCAACCTAATTAACATACCCAAAAGTTGCGTTTCCCCCACACAGTGTCCGTGTAAACAGGGCCTAAATAGGTTTAATTGCAAACAATACAGCCATCAGGCTTATCATTTAAATTGTAGCTTGTGTATGTGTTATAGAGACCTCCAGGAGAATTACTGCCGCAACCCTGATGGTGCAGACTACCCATGGTGCTTCACTACAGACCCTAATTTGAGGATCGCCAAGTGCACTCATATCTCCAGATGTGATGCAGAGGACACACAAAAAACAGGTAAAAATCTCCAAAACTTAATTTTCAGTCAAATATTTTAGCACATGCCTAAAAATATTTACTCATAATAAGCAAGAACTTGGTGCTGGCAGGTTTGGGAGCACTTTTTAATTTTACATTTTTGCCTAAATACAAGATGAGCAGTACTAAAAATAAAGAAGAAGAATAAAAAAAGTGAGAAAAGGATAAAAGGAAGAATATTCTTGGAAAAACTTTGATCAGTCCTACAGTTTGGAAAACTAAAAAAAATGTGTTTTGAGACATCACAGTGTTATCGTAAAGATTATTGTGTGTTTATTTTAAATTAGGATCATGACTTTTTTCTCCTTAAACACTTGTCATGCACTTTGTCATTCATTATCTGTTGTGAACTTACTTTCGTTTAAGTAACTTTGAGGAAAAACTTGCTGAAAACAGCTGAAATGTAGCTGAAATGGAAGAACAAGCCTAAGTTGGCAGAAGAAAGCTGAAAGAACACATTTTTCTGAATTTGGTTCAAATAAGCAGAAATGAGCACAACAATTAGTAAATTAGCTATTAAAAAAAAGGCTAAAATTAGCAAAAAATTGCTGAAAAGTACTTGAAAAGGCAGAAAGATGTTTAAAATACCAGGAGAAAGTGGAGAGAACACTGTTTGCCCAATTACCATAGGCTGAAAGAAGCAGACTTGAGCACAAAATAGTGGAAATTATCTGAAAAATGCAGAAATGTGCATAAAACAGCCGAATAGTAGCTAAAAAGACAGAAAGAAGCTTAAATTAACATATGGCAGTGGAGAGAGCACATTTTTCCTGAATTAGATTGAATAAAGTTTAAATGAGTGCTAAAAATTTGGATTTAGCTGAAAATGCTGAAATTAGCATACAGCTCAAAAGTAGCTGAAATAGCAGAAAAAGCTGAAACTTGCAGAAATAATACTGAAAGTAGCATCACAAGCTGGGAAAATGGCAGAAAGAAGTTAGAAGAGACACAAAAATGTACTTAGCAGAAAGGAGCACAAACAACTGAAAGTAGCTGAAAAATGTTTACATTTCCACGCTGAAGGAAGCTGAACCAGAACAAAATGTGAAAGGAGCAGTAGAAGGTTGTAAACACATCTAAAGCTTTGAATGATGTAAAATGAGCTCAGTTCATTTCCTAAGAGGAAAAGGAAAGTGGCAGAAAAGGCTAAATATTTCAATAAGCTAAAGTTGCACCAGTACCAAAAGTCATAGCAGGCTTGTCCTGAAAGAGCTGAACGTTTTGTTATAGATTTGTTGAAATATCACAAAAATTGTATGACAAAAATGCTGAAAAACAAACAGAAGAAAAATGGATCACAATAGAGTGAATGCTTCATACCATACCATACCATTTTATTTATAATAATAATAATAATAATAATAATAATAATATAATAAAATCATTTTATTTAAAAGTGCCTTTCAGGACACCCAAGGACACTTCACAGCAAGAAACATATCACAGAGATTGTGTAAAAACATGCAAACACAGTTGAAACATCAGCAGGAACAAATTGAAATATAAAATAAATAAAGAATATAAAATACAAAATAATATAAAATACTTAAAACGGCGACAAGGCCAACCAAAGTAAACATTCACACATATATGTTCTATACAAATGTAGACTTGGCTAACAAGGCTTCATATAATGTTAACAGTTTCCTTTTAGTATCGTTTATTCCAAAGTAGTGGCAGTTTTCTATTTAAACCCTTAAATTAAAACAGAAAATAATCCAAAATGTCACAAATGGGACTATTTTTAAGAGCACAAAGTGTCAAGTAAAAAAAAAAAGAGACCTCTTGTAAACAGTTTAGGAATTACTACGTTGTGTCTTACAAAGCACAATTCAAATACTGAAGCGCAGATGTTTGCAAAGACATGTCATGCCTTTGCAAAGTGCAATTACACAGACATTTTCTATATTGCTCTCGCAGGACTGAACCACTTGGCAGTGAGCTCCCCAATGCATTCCACAAAAACACAAAAGGCTTTGGCAACTGTGCTCACTGTCAATTCCCATGTTTCTTTGCTTTACATTTCAGAAGACCACACATGTCTGTTACTGCAGGCCGTCTGCTTGTACAGTTTAAGTATGAACATACTGAAGTTTAAATGTTCCATTACATTTTAGAGCCACCCTTTACACAAAGTGTCATCGACTCAGTTGATTCAAACCACAAGGAAAACACTGACGCACATTTTTAGTTTGTTTCTGCAAGTGCATAAACGTGTTTTTAAGCATGCCTACTAACTGAAAGCATTTGGGAGTTTGAGGAACTGCTAGGCCCAGTTATCTGTGGCACCTGTAAGATTTTCTACATTAA
>JBBPBX010020837.1:28722-42969 GCA_038048925.1 Garcialebias charrua | reverse complement strand
AAGGCAGTGAAAAGCATATAGGATGTATTTTTTTCTAGTATAACATCTTCAAAGATACCCAATAAGCAAACAGATGGAGAGAGTGGGATATTAAATTTCAAACATTTAGACAAGTCTTCACATACCTGTACCCAGAACCTCTGAACGGGTGGACAGAACCAGAGCGCGTGAATATAATCATCAGGTGTATTACTTATGCACTGTGAGCACTTGTTAGATGGTGTAAAGCCCATCTTAAACATTCGCTGACCTGTATAATGTACTCTATAGAGAACCTTATATTGTATTAATTGTAAATTGGAGATTCTAGTCAATTTAAAAGTATTTGAACATACTTGAGACCAAATTTTTTGTTCAAAGTTGATTGATAAATCTGACTCCCATTTTTCAACAGGTAGTGCTATTGAGTCATCGATTCTAGACAATTTTTTGTATATTTTAGATAATAATTTGGGTGGTTGAAGCTTAATGAACTCTAACACACATGTTGGTGTTCCAACAATGTTTTATTAAGCTTAAATTTCTTTTTTACAATAGACTTAATTTGTTGATATTCTAGAAAATATATATTATTAATGTCATATTGTATTATTAATTTATTAAATGAATAAAGTCTATACCCTCAAATATGTCTTCCAGACGTTCAAATCCTTTAATTCTCCAACCTGATAAATTTAACATATTATTTTCTTGCTGTATGTCAGGATTGTTCCAGAGAGGTGTATGTCTGCATGGGAGAAGTGAAGACTTTGTCATTTTCAGATACTCCCACCATGCCGTCAGAGATGAGTCAGAGTCAGAGTCAGAGTCAGAGAGAATTTATTGTCATTTGCACCGCATGTAGTACATGTGTTGAAAACGAGATTATGTACACAGGGTCCCAGTTACATCCAACAACAAATGCAAGAGAAAAACAATAATAACATCTAGGATTAACTAAGAGAGACATCAGCTAGTAATACACTAAGCCCTAATGTAGTAGAAAAACATCATTATAAACAGCAGCACGAACATGAGTCATTATGAGCAGATGGTCACAGATGAACGCAGATAGTCACAGATGAACGCAGCAACAAGAAACAGATCAGTATCAACATGATGTGACATTTTGCAGTGTTTATTCTTATTATTTATTTATTCATGAGTCTGACAGCCTCAGGGTAGAAGCTGTTCCTCAGTCTAGTGGTTCTACATTTGATGCTCCTCAACCTCCGTCCCGAGGGGAGTGGTGCAAAGAGTGAGTGTGCTGGGTGAGTGAGGTCTTTCATGATGCAGGTGGCTCTTTTCCTGCATCTGGAGGTGTAAATGTCTGTGATGGTGGGGAGACTGACTCCAACATCTTCTGTGCAGCCTTCACCACTCTCTGTAGAGCTTTCCTCTCTGCAGCTGTGCAGCCTCCATGCCACACGTTGATGCTGGAGCACAGGATGCTCTCCACTGCACACCTGTAGAAGGAGGTGAGGACTGGGCTGCTCAGACCAGCTCGTCTCAGCCGTCTGAGGAAGTAGAGTCTCTGATGACCTTTCTTGATCAGGCTGGTGGTGTTGTTGCTCCAGCTGAGGTTATCATTCATGTGTACACCCAGGTACTTGTAGCTGGAGACCACCTCCACTGCAGATCCACCTATGTTCAGTGGGGTGTGGGTGTGTTTGTTCCTTCTGAAGTCCACAATCATCTCCTTCGTCTTCTTCACATTCATGTGAAGGTTGTTCTCTTTGCACCAGCTCTCCAGATGTTCCACCTCCTGTCTGTAGCTGGATTCATCATTATCTGTGATGCATCCCACCACAGCTGTATCATCTGCAAACTTAACAATATGACAGCCTGGATGTGTGGCTGTACAATCATATGTGAGCAGAGTGAACAGAAGAGGGCTCAGCACACATCCTTGAGGAGAGCCAGTGAGATGAGCTGATATTGATACTTTTAAAGCTGGCATGTCTTTTTATATCTGTACTAATAAATGGTAGATCTGAAATCCTAATATTACATAAAGTTTGTTCTATATCTGTCCAAGTTTCATCTAGTGCATTCGGATTTAACCACTTTGACATAGGTATATTGCAACCTGTTGGCTAAATAGTAGTAATAAAAGTTTGGAAGTTCTAATCCTCTGGTATCTTTGGATTTCTGTAATGTTTTTAAACTAATACGTGGGGTTTTATTTTTCCAAAGGAATTTAGATATAAAAGAGTCTAGGGACTTAAACCATTCAGTTGAAGGTTTATTTGGAATCATTGAGAATAAATAATTTATTCTCGGCAGCACCATCAATTTTACTGAGGCAACTCTTCCCATAAGTGATATGGGTAGAGATTTCCATCTAGTAGGATCGTCTTCAATTTTCTTTAATAATGGGATATGATTCAATTTTATTAAGTCTTCCAATTTAGGAGAGATATTAACACCCAAATATGTAATGTTACCTGATTGTAGTCTTTCATTAAGAGAAGTATTGAACACGCAATTTATTGGAAGAACTGTAGATTTTGTCCAATTTATAGAATAATCAGAAACTTTTGAGAACGAGTTTATTAATTTGATAACATTAGATATTGAGTTTCCTGAGTTCTGAAGAAAAAGTAAAACATTGTCAGCCATCCATCCATCCATCCATCCATTTTCTTCCTCTTATCCGGGGTTGGGTCGCGGGGGTAGCAGCCTAAGTAGGGAGGCCCAGACTTCCCTCTCCCCAGCCACTTGGAGCAGCTCCTCCGGGGGAATCCCAAGGCGTTCCCAGGCCAGCCGAGAAACATAGTCCCTCCAGCGTGTCCTGGGTCTTCCTCTGGGTCTCCTCCCGGTGGGACATGCCCGGAACACCTCACCAGGGAGGCGTCCAGGAGGCATCCTAACCAGATGCCCGAGCCACCTCAACTGGCTCCTCTCGATGTGGAGAAGCAGCGGCTCTACTCCGAGTCCCTCCCGGATGACTGAGCTTCTCACCCTATCTCTAAGGGAGAGTCCAGCCACCCTGCGGAGAAAACTCATTTCAGCCGCTTGTATCCGAGATCTTGTTCTTTCGGTCATAACCCAAAGCTCATGACCATAGATGAGGGTGGGAACGTAGATCGATCGGTAAATTGAGAGCTTTGCCTTTTGACTCAGCTCTCTCTTCACCACGACAGACCGGTACAGCGCCCGCTTCACTGCGGACGCTGCACCTATCCGCCTATCGATCTCACGCTCCAGTTCTGCTTCTGCTCCAAGGAAGGTGATAGCAGTGTGGACCACAGAGGATATGGCATCTTCTGTTACCAGTTCTTTCAATATGCATACTGGTGAGGGTCATCGCTGATGTTGATGGTAGCTATGTGGGCCATACTCTTTTGAAGCATTTTGTGACTATCGAGGTGAGGGCTACTGGCCGATATTCAGTCAGACCAGTCACTGCAGAGCTGTTTGGGACTGGGATGATGGTTGTTAGAGAAATTAAACATTGATCATTTAAACTTATTACTTTTTTGTACTCTGATAAATCATTACCCAGCTTGCTTCTATAAAGTTTATGTGAGTGTATCAACTTTTTAGCTGAGAAGTACAAAGATGTTGTTTTTATTGGACACAGAACAAACGCAAGAATTGTCCAGCTCATGTTTAGACATTCAGATAATGTTTCGATATCTTGTTCCTGTTCTTGTTGAACAGGACCACGTCTTCTCATCTCTGTTTTATCTGTAAACTGTCAGAAACTTGTGTTACTCATCAACTCCACCTCTATCTGAATGAAAAGGCATGAGCGAGCTGGGCAATTCGGATTTTGCTTCAAACACGTTTGACCTCGCCTTCAAACGAGTTTTAAGTGATCTCCCCTTTGCAAAGATTCTTGACTGTTTAAAACTCATTGTCTCTTTTCGTGTGGTTCGTATTAAGGTGAAGGTGATTAAAATTCCTATCAATGGTGACAGTCTTCATGCAGGTGGGAACTGTTGCCAGGGTGAGGGAGGAGTTAAAGATGTCAGCCAGCACCTACCAGAGCTGATCAGCACAATCTCAACAAGAGTTGTGAGCTGAAACAAATGGAGACATGTCAATGTTGCACACGGTTTGTTTGAACCAACAGTTTTCCTGCAGTGGGGTGGGATGGAGATGACTCAGCTTGGGGGAAATGAATTTCTACCACTAGCGCTTCTGCCGGTTTCTTAGCACTATGTCAGTGTCGGCTGTTGTTAACGTGATGGGGGGTATGTTTCGATTCAGTAAGCAGGATGCTCTGTTGTGTTGATGGAGGTGGGGCGCCCTGCTTGTGTAATGGTAGGGGAAACACTGCTTTACTTTAACTAACGGGAGACTTGACGTCCTTTTGAAAGCACAGCTTCAAACTGTTGGTCACTCCAAAGAAGAAGAAGGTTGACTGGAAAAACAAGTTTTACATTCAAAACAGGTGGCACAGTGGATTTGTGGGTAGATTCATTTTCATTAAACCTTTATTTAGTCAGGTAAATCTTTTGAACCTCATGGGCTCATTTACGAAAGCGACCTGCTAAAACTAAAGAACAATGAACAGCAATGGTAGAATTTCCTTAAACAATAAACAATAGATAACAAAAGAGAGAAAAAAACATTTTTTTTTTTTAACAAAGTATCAAAAAACTAGCA
Organism: Garcialebias charrua; assembly: GCA_038048925.1. Classification (NCBI taxonomy): domain Eukaryota; kingdom Metazoa; phylum Chordata; class Actinopteri; order Cyprinodontiformes; family Rivulidae; genus Garcialebias; species Garcialebias charrua. Next base: position 38,373 of record JBBPBX010020837.1, on the reverse strand, counting down.
AAACATTATAAGGTAGACGTATACGTAGACGTAAGGTAGAGCTGTTGCCTTGTAGCCAGAGGATTGCCAGTTCAAATCCCGGTCCAGTGGCATTTCCAGTTGGAGTTTGCATGTTCTCTCTGTCCTGCATGGGGTTTCTCCAGGTACTCCGGTTTCCTCCCACAGTCAGTCCAAAAACATGCATGTGACCCGGAATTTACACTACATGCGTTCCGGCTCTGCTCCGCAGGTCGCAGCTGAGCGTCTCAAACTCCAGTTTCCACTTCCTCCGCTCCGCTCAGGTCCGCCTGGATGCGTTGCTCCTAGACGCATGCGCAGGAATTGCGAGATTGCGCGATAAATCACGTGATAAATAAGTAAGTCTGAACAAAACAATTCATTCGGTGGAAGAAGGAGAACAACAGTAGAGACTGCTGCCTTGATCTTCTCTCGTAAATGAGCGACAGGACATGGTTTGAGCAACAGGAAGTGATGTATTACATTTCAGAATAAAATACTTTATTTATTTATTTATTTCTTGTATTGCGTTTGTAGGCGTAGTCATAAATGATAGTTTGACAGCATTTTTGTACAAATAAATCCGTATAGAGCTAGGATTAGTCCGCCCGTGGTGATTTTATTTTGTAAATACGGATGTTGTGCTCGTTCCTTTTCCTGTTGGTGCGACGTAATCTTTAAAAGTTGACTCCGGCACAGCTCCGGCGTCCGGCAGAAATAGGATCGGATCTAATTTTGACGGACTGCCGTCCGCTCGCCGCCGCCGTGCGGAGCCAGTGTAAACGCTCTCATTGATTATAATGGGTGCGTATTTGCTGCGGAGGTCGGACCGGAGCGGGGCGGAGCCGCAACGCGTGTAGTGTAAATTGGGGGATAGGCTTACTGGTAACTCTAAATTGTCCCTAGGTGTCCCTGTGATGGACTGAGACCTGTCCAGGTGTCCCTATGATGGACTGGAGACATGTCCAGGTGTCCCTGTGATGGACTGGAGACCTGTCCAGGTGTCCCTGTGATGGACTGAGACCTGTCCAGGTGTCCCTGTGATGGACTGGAGACCTGTCCAGGTGTCCCTGTGATGGACTGGGACCTGTCCAGGTGTCCCTGTGATGGACTGGGACCTGTCCAGGTGTCCCTGTGATGGACTGGGACCTGTCCAGGTGTCCCTGTGATGGACTGGGACCTGTCCAGGTGTCCCTGTGATGGACTGAGACCTGTCCAGGTGTCCCTGTGATGGACTGAGACTGTCCAGGTGTCCCTGTGATGGACTGAGACCTGTCCAGGTGTCCCTGTGATGGACTGAGACCTGTCCAGGTGTCCCTGTGATGGACTGAGACCTGTCCAGGTGTCCCTGTGATGGACTGAGACCTGTCCAGGTGTCTCTGTGATGGACTGAGACCTGTCCAGGTGTCCCTGTGATGGACTGAGACCTGTCCAGGTGTCTCTGTGATGGACTGAGACCTGTCCAGGTGTCTCTGTGATGGACTGAGACCTGTCCAGGTGTCTCTGTGATGGACTGAGACCTGTCCAGGTGTCTCTGTGATGGACTGAGACCTGTCCAGGTGTCTCTGTGATGGACTGAGACCTGTCCAGGTGTCTCTGTGATGGACTGAGACCTGTCCAGGTGTCTCTGTGATGGACTGGAACCTGTCCAGGTGTCTCTGTGATGGACTGAGACCTGTCCAGGTGTCTCTGTGATGGACTGAGACCTGTCCAGGTGTCTCTGTGATGGACTGGAGACCTGTCCAGGTGTCTCTGTGATGGACTGAGACCTGTCCAGGTGTCTCTGTGATGGACTGGAGACCTGTCCAGGTGTCTCTGTGATGGACTGAGACCTGTCCAGGTGTCTCTGTGATGGACTGGAGACCTGTCCAGGTGTCTCTGTGATGGACTGGAGACCTGTCCAGGTGTCTCTGTGATGGACTGGAGACCTGTCCAGGTGTCTCTGTGATGGACTGGAGACCTGTCCAGGTGTCTCTGTGATGGACTGGAGACCTGTCCAGGTGTCTCTGTGATGGACTGGAGACCTGTCCAGGTGTCTCTGTGATGGACTGGAGACCTGTCCAGGTGTCTCTGTGATGGACTGGAGACCTGTCCAGGTGTCTCTGTGATGGACTGGAGACCTGTCCAGGTGTCTCTGTGATGGACTGGAGACCTGTCCAGGTGTCCCTGTGATGGACTGGAGACCTGTCCAGGTGTCTCTGTGATGGACTGGAGACCTGTCCAGGTGTCCCTGTGATGGACTGGAGACCTGTCCAGGTGTCCCTGTGATGGACTGGAGACCTGTCCAGGTGTCCCTGTGATGGACTGGAGACCTGTCCAGGTGTCCCTGTGATGGACTGGAGACCTGTCCAGGTGTCCCTGTGATGGACTGAGACCTGTCCAGGTGTCCCCTGCCTCTTGCACAGTGATAGCTGGATGTGGGCACCAGCGACCTAGAAAGGAAGAAGTGGGTAAAGACATTGGATGGAGCTCCATGGATGGATGGATTTTTTTTATCTGGATTGGATTGAAAAGTTGGATTAGATGAGATTGATCCAACCCAACTTTTCTTTAACTGGGGTGAAAGGTCAAACGTGTTGCATGATCCTGGACATTAGAAAGGGGTTTCAACATCTGGATGATTGTGATGTCTGTTCGGTTCGTCATCTTGGGCAGGACAGGTCGGACAAAGAACGGAGATCCAGCTTTTAGTTTAGGAGGTTTATTTCATGCCATCGGATACATACAGACTCCATCCACTCCAATCCACACAGCTGCGTTAATACCACTCCTTAAATAGTCCCTCATTGATGACGTACGTGAGAGCGCACAATACCTCACGTGACTAATCTCAACACCCCCACTCGCTCTCATTGTACAAAATCACAAAATATTTACATTATACACAGTCACTGTTTTACACAAGTTTTTTTTTTTTTTTTCAGTTCATTGTATAAAAAGGAAAAATAAATAAATATATACAACACTGTACAACGACATTAATTTACATCCCCAAATCTGAAATGTACAAACTTCTGGAGCTTTACTGTTGTAGATGGTTTGATGTGAATGTTTCCTTATAACCTATATCTAACTCGATTGTCCTTATAGGTTTCAGTTCCATCTATGTTATTCTTAATCGTGAAGACCCATCTACCCCCCACTGCATTTTTATTTTCTGACAGTCTGGTCAGTGTAAATGTTTTGTTCTCCGTTAAGGATTCCATCTCTTCTTTCATTGCTTCTATCCATTTTACTGCTTTAGGTGAATTTATTGCTTCTCTGTAACATTGTGGTGTACTACACACTGAACGATAGCAATAGTCAACATTTATCTGTCAGGCTGGCGCCATCTACGGATGGCACCATCTGCATTTCTTATCAGTCATCTATGTTAGTTTAATTTAGTTTTATTTAGGTTATTCTAGTTGGGTCCATGGTTATTTACTCAGTTTGATTTCCAGTCCTGGTGTAGCTTTAGTTTATGTTTCAGGTGTTTGTGATTATAGATTGTTTACTCAGTTTAATTTCTTATTAGTCATTTGTTAGTTTTATTAGTTTCCCTTGTTCCTGTCCTGTTCTTTAATTCTAGTGTAATCCTTGTTTATTATAGTTTGGTCCATGTTTGTTTACTCAGTGTAGTTTCTAGTCCTGGTGGAAAGTTTCAGCTTATGTCTCAGGTGTTTGTGATTGTAGATAATCAGGGCGTGTATATTAGTTTGTGTGCGTGGGTGTGTAAGTGTCGGGCCATTCGTCCTGTTCCCTGGGGTTGTGTCCTTGTGTCCATGCTCTGCCACTGTTTCTTGGTTACGTGAGTACCTCCACGTCAGTCCTTAAGTTCTAGCATTTTTGCACAAGTTCTAGCTGTGGTCACAAGTTCATGTGGATCACTGCCATGACTGTACTTTGAGTTTTTTTTGATTACTGCCACGTCTATGTTTGAACTTTGTCATTAAACATTTTTGAGTTTTTATACTCGTGCCTCCGAGTGTCTGCCTGTCTGCACAACTGGGATCATCCTCAACCACACGCCCAAATCATGACATTATCTCTTTATCATCAGCACTCTCAGCCATACATTCATAATCTCTTAAATGTGCTGGTGCTTTTCTTTCCCTTTCAGAACGTCGTAGAGCAGGTTCATTTGCATTTTGTTCATCACTTGTGCTTTCTTCTTCTGAAATAGGTTCAGATGAGACTTCTTGTGTTTCCTCTCTAACACTTGTGCTCTCTACACTCACTGCAGGCTCAGTAGAACTCCCATGTGCTCCCTGTGACACCTGGTGTTCTGCTCCTGACTCTGACTTAACAGGGATAGTTCTTCTATATCTAAAAACATCATCAAACATGTCAGGATCATCCTGAGTTTGCCATTCATTCATAGTTTTGAGCTACAAATTTAACCAGTCGATGTTTGCAGATTCTTCCTGTGTTTGGGTAATAGACTAAATATGCAGGGCTGTATTTATCATAACCCACAAAGATACCTTTTTCACACCTCGGATCTAGCTTTTTCTTAATTTGTCTATATGTATAGCACACACACCCAAATTCTTTCATTTTAGAAAGGTCAGGCACCTTTCCTGTCAGCAGGTAATATGGAGTTTGTTTCAATCGGTTGTTGAAACACCTGTTTCTAATTACTGCAGAAGCCATTACAGCATAAGTCCACAACTCTTTAGGTAGATTACTTTCTATCAACATACATCTTGCCATTTCAAACAATGTTCTCCAGCTTCTTTCAGCTGTGCCATTCTGATGCGGTGAATAAGGTGCAGATGTCTCATGTCTGATAGAATTAGTACTCATTAAAGACTGAAAGTCTTTTGATGTGAACTCTGTACCATTATCGGATCTAATGCATTTTATTTTACCATATGGGGCGACATCTGCAATAAACTTTTCGGTAGCTCTAGCTGTGTCACTCTTAGCTTTAAGAAAATAAACAAATATTGTACCAGAATAGTCATCTGTAAACGCTATTGTGTATCTGAATCCATCTTTTGCAGCAGGCTCGATTGGACCAGCTAAATCTGTATGAACTAATTCAAGAGCGTTTTCTGCTTTTGCATCAGCTTGTCTGTTTCTGTATTGACAATATTTACCCAAGATGCAAGTTTCACAGTCTAGGTTCGTTTTATCACCCTTCCCTTTAATTTTCATGCCTTTTACCACATTTTCTAATTTTAGCAGGTCTTGGAAATTACAGTGGCCTAAAATTTTGTGCCACTCCTGAATGTCATAACAACCTGAAATCACATTACTTTGTTCATCCTCATAATTTTCATCATTTTTATTGTCATTGTCAAATATGTCTAGATAATAAAGTCTATCATAGACACTAATGTCAAACCTTGTACCGTCCTTGGCGATGAGTTGACTGCATTCTTGGTTGAAGTTGACTGAGGCTCCCCTGGACGTCGCCGCCTTCACAGAAAAGATGTCTTGTGGGTACGTTGGGACGTATAACGCCCGTTTGATCTCCACCTTCCTCCTTCGTCCTTGTGTGTCCCGCAGCCAGACCTCCGCGTCACCTCTCTTCACCGCCACACCGTTCGTCCTCGTCCCGTCAGCGAGCTCGATGAAGTGTTGTTCTGGTTCAAACGTGTCATCCCAGCGTTTGAACCTGTTAACATCAGTGATGATGTGTGAGGTCGCTCCGGTGTCCACCATCAGGCCTCTCTGTTTCCGTCCGCTGATCTGTGCGTCGTTTGTCTTGAATGCGAATGAGTGATCATCCTCCACTTCATCGGTCGCTTGGTTCACATTCTCCATCTTCTTTCGCCAACAGTTACTCTCTGCATGACGTGGACTCTTACACACACGGCACCACTGTCGCTGTGTTTTATTCTTCGGACACTGCCTTGCTCTGTGTCCCCCCAGTCCACAGCTGTAACAGATGAGCTCCTCGTTTCCTCCTTGTCTTCGCTCTGCTCCGCTCCTGTAGCCACTTGCTGTCATCACATCATCCTTGTCCACATTTGTATTAAAGTTTACAGTGCTTTCGTAGCTTCTCAGCTTCACTTTAAACTCAGCAAATGTTAGTTGGTCGTCGCTGCTTTGTGTGATGTGGACTACAAATGGTTTATAAGGTTCTGGTAGACCTTTTAACACCATGGCGACCAGAAGTCCATCACTCAGTGTTTCTCCTGCGTTTCTCAGAGCAGTAATTGCCGTTTCAGCTCTTATAATAAAGTCTGTGACAGTTTCACTTGCCTTTTTCTGGAGGGATGTCAGTTCTGTATACAGGCTGATTACTCGCGGTTTTCCTCTGCCCGCATAATGGTCTCGCAGGATTTGTAAGGCTTTCCTGCCGTCGTCTGCTGCCTCTCTCATAATCAGAGACAAACTTTTGTCATCAAGAAACTGTATCAGCTCTGCATAAGCCATCTCATTTTTCACTGCGTCATCCTCCTCTACCTCCGCATCTGGTTCGACTTTTAGTAGAATGGTATTTTTCAGACCTTGTAGTCGGAGGTGTCCCAGGAACTTCGTTTCCCACAGCTCGTAGTTCTGTTCTTCTCCGTCGAAGCACATCCTTTGCCAACGACCTTCCAACTCCCTTCTGGGCCCATAACCTGTTCGGTTCGTCATCTTGGGCAGGACAGGTCGGACAAAGAACGGAGATCCAGCTTTTAGTTTAGGAGGTTTATTTCATGCCATCGGATACATACAGACTTCATCCACTCCAATCTACACAGCTGCGTTAATACCACTCCTTAATAGTCCCTCATTGATGACGTACGTGAGAGCACACAATACCTCACGTGACTAATCTCAACAATGTCAACAACACGTTCTGAAGGAGCGGTTCCTTCTTTCCTCTGAGTTTTCAGATTACATGTGAATCAGCTTTTTACTGTTCAAATGTGTTGACTCAACAAATCAAAGTCCAGTTTGACCCGTTCTGTTGTTTTCTGCAGGCCTGACTGGACGTAAGATCAATAACGGCTGGTTAGTGAAGTGGAACAGTTCGTGGATGATTTCATCAAACAGAACTTTGGCCCTTTTGGACCCAAACAGTCATCTGTCCCTCCAACGTCCTCGTCTCCCAGCAGGAACTGAAGTTTGATTTTATTTCAAGATACTTTAATTTAACATCAAAAACAAACATTAGCTCAGTTCATTTTGTGGCAAATAATTCATATAAAAATAAAAATAAAACTTGTAGATGTTCATGACCCCTCACTTCCTGCGAGCTTGAATAAAGTTGTCCCGGTGGTCCATGAGATATTTTGTTAACAGACACACTGAAAGTGCTTGTTGCTCCATAGCGCCTGCCAGTCTGTGTTTCTGGTACCAGTTATTCAACAGGTTCTGTCCCAGAGGCCCGGCTTCAAGCACGGACTTCCTGTTCAACAGGAAGCTCCTGGTCCACATGTCGACCATCACCGCCCACCGCCATGACAGGCGGGAGATCAGGTCTGTTAGCAGTACATCTCATGAAGCAACATCTGGTTCTCCTTCAAGATGGCTGCCAAAGCCCATCAGAGATGATTCAGTACAACAAGAGGGACGCCAACGTCCTCCGTCTCCGGGGGTTTGAACGATGAGACAAGTGTTTTTAAATGTTTTTACTGCAAGATGTGTTCGCAAGGAGGAGACCAGAGGGACGTGTTCACTCCTGACGGAGCGATCCTGGAGAGGAGGAGACGTTTCATCCACAGGAGCACAGGAGAAGATTCATCTTCAGCCACCACAGTCATGTAATACACATTGAAGCAGTATTAAAACTAAAAACAATAGTTCCTTAAAATGATAGCAGTGGCAGCCATCTTGAGTTTTGACTAGGGACGGGTCCGATCCAGTATCGGTACCCGATACAGCATAATGTAAGTATCGGATTTTCAGATCCAACCTGCCAATATTTCCGATCCGGCTTCAAAGAGCACGTGTGTTCCACCATATTCTGTGACTACCGTCTCAACACAGTCCACTCCCCTTAACCACTACGGGAGTGGATTTTGTTGTCTTTCCCATAATGCTTAGTGGTATTTTTGTTTTCCAGCTGCACCATGAGTGAGAAGCAACAAATAAAGTCCAGTTGATCCTGTATTGAACGCCTTTTTTGATCATGAGTGAGAAGGACGTCTGTGATATATACCTGCCTCTTGTGTGCTGTTAAAGTTTGGGTGTTTCCTGTTGTGAGGCCCAGAGTGTCTTCATTGGGTTTAACTCACACAATGTTAAAACAGTAGTCTCAGTTCAAAATATTCATTATTTCAGCCTCATATACCTGAGTCGGATCGGAAAGTATCGGTATTGGTCGAGAACCAGATTTAAGTATCGGATCGGATCAAAAGTAAGAAATGTGGATCGGTGCATCCCTAGTTTAGACATGGCAGCCCAATTCTCTGTGGTGACCTTTGTCATGCCTCGATGGAGCCAACATGGAGGTGGTGCCTCCAGATGACCTTGTTAGATCCGATGCTCGTAAGACGGCCGGCCTGGTTCTGATGAGTTCAAGGAAAGTTCATCAGACGGATCAGTGTTTGTTTCAGACTCTGTCCATCAACATTTAAAACTTCTTTAGAACATCCCAACAACCCCACAAGTATTACATACATGCAGACCTCTGCTAAAACACACCCTCTGCCTACACCACTGTTCTGTAAATATTCTGTCTTTACCGATGTTCCAATACTGAACATTATTATTGATATTGTTTCTCTTATTTCTTTATTGTTCTGAACATTCACATTACCCTCAAATATCCAAACGCTTTTTGTAAAAAGACAGAGCACATACAATCTTAAGGGTACAAATATTTTTGTTAAGCCAAAACATAGAACTAGTTTAAAGAGTAGGTCTACTTTAATTTATGGGATAGGTCTATGGAATGGTTTAGAAAATGATATAAAAGTTGCAAAAACAATGACTTTGTTTAAAAAAAATGAATAAATTTAGGTTTCTGGAAAAATATGTATGAATTGGTTTGTTTCAAATTTTATGAATGGTAAAGTATGATGAGTTATTTATTGTGTAAATGTTTTGTTTGGATTATTGTTTGAATTTATCGTTTGAATTAATTTTGTGAAAAAGGGGCAGACATAATAAGATTTTATCTTCTTCTGCTTCCTTTCATTTCATGTAATGTTTGAAATTTTATTTACGTGGAATTGTAAATAGTTTTTTTTTGTTCTTTTAAATTTGAAATTTGAAATGAATAAAGAATCTAAACTAAACTAAACATTTAGGAACTTTTGTGTGAATCTTTTAATCTGTTGCTGCTGTTACACTTGAATCCCATTCGTGGGACCATAAAGGCTGTTTCTATTCTATTCTATTCTTTTCTATTCTATTCTATTCTATTCTATTCAAGAAGGTTTTATGGAACATTTTCTCAGGTTCGCTTTCGACTAAATATGAAAAGTATGTCTGATTTATAACTTTAGATAAATATCATGTGGAGCTGCTTGCACTGAGAATAAAACTCAGTTCAAAGCACTTTGAGATTTTCATTAATGAAAAGTGCGTTGTAAATTAAATTCATTATTATTATTATTATTATTATTATTATTATTATAATTATTATTATTATTTTCCCTGATTTTACTCTTGCTTGGACTTAAAGGCTGACTCAGCAGTTCAGTTCAAATGTTTGTCTGACGGTAAATGTCTGTCAAACAAACTCCCCGTCCTCTTGTCCCCTGGTTGAGGACACTGACTCAGATG